>PVJH01020353.1:0-40863 GCA_004026705.1 Nesogale talazaci | reverse complement strand
TGGAGGTCGAGGCACAGGAAGAACAAGGCAGCTCTCTGGTCCGAAGATCCGGAAGCAAACGAGCGAGGGGGCGGAACCTGCGAAGCCCCTCCCACATCCGCCCCTCAACTCATCCTGCGCGCTCATTGGCTGTGCCGTCACAACAGATCCACCAATCTTCTGTGGCCATGTTGGCATAACAAACCTACCCATCACAGTGCTGTTGTGGAGGACAGCCCAAAGCAGATGACTCCACATGCCAGTCTGAGCTCAGCCCTGAGCAGTGGTCTGGACAAACTCACACCAGTCACATCCAGCCAGATTCATCCTGTGTCTCCTGCCTCCTTCTGCCCACATGGTCTAGGCACAGGAAGTCAAGTGGTTGAAGGACTTGGGTATTCTGGAAGAGTCTGTCAAGTCTTCTCACCTTCAGCACAACCAAGGTACTGACCTGCGTCTGCAGGGGGTGATGGGATTACCAGCAAGACCAGCCTCTGGGGCCACTGGAGAGCTCCACACTGAGCAGCTCCCATTTCTCTGAGGGATCCTTCTCTTTCCTCAAACAGGGCTCAGATATCCCTTCTCCTGATGCAGGTTCAGGCACAGTGTTCTCCTCACTCCTCCCCCTGCCCCGCCTGCTTACCTTGGGGCTGCTGCTGGAAGGGCTGCTTGCACTCCAGTTGTGGGGCATCCAGTCCCAGGTACAGCGGATCTAACTCTGGAACCCGGGACCTTAGCCACTTGCTGATGTCATAGCTTTCATCACTGGGGGCCCTGGGAGTGCAAACAAGAAATTGAACCTTCAAGATGAACCAGCAGTCCTCTGGAGTTTGACAAGGTATCCTAGGGTGAGAATGGCTGCTGACACTTACTTTATGTCTCTCCAGGACCCTCAGCTGCTTCATCATGTCACTAGTCACTCATTCTCTTTATCCCCTCCAACCCCTAATGGGGCTCCCGTCATCTCTAGCCTGGGACCAAGCTTCCAATAGTGTAGCCCTTGAGCCTGTGTCGCCATGTCTAGCCTCTGACATGTCCAGAGTATGTGTCTGTTTCTAGCGACATAAGGAGGGGAGTAGTACAATGGTGTGTGCTCTTTGGACTCCTCCCTCCCTCCCCAACTCCTCTTTTGACCTTCCATTCAATGTCACCGCAAAATGGGTAAAGGGGAGGGGCCGGTGGGGTACAAGCTCAGGGCTTTGGTCTGTATTGAATTATCATTTAATAAAGTTTATTGGTCTGTATTGAATTATCATTTAATAAAGTTTATTTAAGCTTTCACCTGTGTGGAAGTGACTTTATGTACTTCAATAATCTGATCAAATCATCACCTCTGTCTACTTCAAGATCAGAGATTCCCAACCTTATAAGGTCCACTGTCCTCTTAAAAAAAAATTCCTCACGACCTCCCTAGCAATGAAAACCTTGTGCACTCCAGCCCAAAATCCAGGATAAAGTGTAGGTATCTGCTCTTACAATGCCCTTAAATCATTCCACACACCACGGAGGGGAGGTGGCGCCCACTTGGGAAACTATGTTCTAGATGATATGCATCACCACCAAACAAACATGGACATCTGAAGTACTGCCTTGGCCCATGCCCTCAGTGACCAGCTTTCTGTGTCTGTGGGTGTACCTCCTCAGTTATCATATGTAAATTAAAGTATGTGCCTGTTTGACCTTAATGTCCCCGTGTTCAATGAGCTATGTGCCAGCATAGATGTCCTGTACACCAGTACAGGAGGAAGGAGAAGTAGGGGTTCAATAGTTGTTTTTGAGAATGGGGAGTGGCAGGAAATACCCAGGTGTGAAGGTGTTTCCATCAGGGCAAGCCCATGTGGCTTCTCCTCCGTCTCTTCCAGGTTCCTGGACTCGGGATCTATCATTATGCCTTCATCTTGTCTTGTCTGTAGACTGAGTCAAGTTTCTCTTCTTCAATTGGGAAATACCCAGAGACTTCCCAGAATTCTTAGGAGAAAACCATGCCCACACAAAGGCCTCATTGGCTGTCTCCAGAGTAACAGACTAGGCTCCACCCCTACATTTCCAGTCATGAAATTGACATCAAATACATGACCGCCACACATACCTCCCCAACTTCCAAATATGGAATTCAAATACAGGTGTGAAGGGAGATGGTAACCTAGATCTGGGGTGAGTGATTATCTTGATAGTCTACTAAAATATTTACTTTAGAAATTGGAAATATATTTGATAACTATAGTAATAATAATCATAATAATTACAATAGCAACTCTTGTCATTTTGAGTAAATACCACACGGTAAGCATTTTTATGTCAATTATCTTCATAATAATGGAAGATAGATATTATTTACTTTTAGGAATGAATAGCAATGAGTGTGTAATGTTGGCATAATTTATATGGATTGCTTATTTCCATTAATATTTTTCACATCTCCTTGAAGGAGCCCTTTACCAGTATCCTCGCCAGCTCAAACCCCTCATAGGAATGCTGTGAGGCAGGCTGGCAGCCAGCGTTGTTATATGCACTACTTGAACTTAATTTGGTTTTATGCCTAGTACCTCACATATTTTTAGAAAGCTATACATGGTAATAAAAAGAAACTAGTGAACAACAATACAATCAAAGCAGTACAAATACAGTTCCCATACTGGGTAGTATATTATTGGTATTTCTTTCAGAATGTCTCAACCATATACTTGCCTGCAATAAAAAATGGAATAGAATAGAAAAACTCCAAATTGAGTTTTCTTTTGATTAAAAAATTATGGTATTCAATAGAAGAGGCCAGCAACTTCTTTTCTTGAATAAATCAGTCAAGATAATCAACCAGGCACTGCTGGATTCCCCACTAAGTCTACTCTATGCCTCATATGCTGCCTATGGCACATTGAGCTCATTCTTCACCCTTCCTTCCAAATTAACCTTGAGATCCTTGGGTGCCCTCCACTGTATGCACAGTGCTCAAGTAGCTTTGTGACCACCCATCAGATTTCAGATCAACTAAGGACTTACTGAATGTCAGATGGCACATAGGGTGAGGTCAGAGAAACACTGAGGATTATTATGGATTGAAACCTCTGCAGAGTTCAAGCTGTCCACCACAGGTTGATGTGCTCCTTCCATATAGGTTTTGTTGCTTCTCAGCTAGATGGCCACTTGTTTATCTTCAAGCCTTTAAGTCCCCAGATGCTACATCTTTTGATATCCCAGCACCATCAACTTTCTTCACCACATTTGCTTATGCATCGCTTTTGTCTTCAGTGATTGTGTAGGGAAGGTGAGCATCATAGAAGAGCAACTGCTTTTTAAATTTACTTATTTCTTTTAAAAATGCACTTGTGAAAACATATCCTCTATGTAAAAACAAAACTGCTCAGAGATGAACGGATAATGAGTAACGATAACTGCCAAAGAGATGGTCTGCTGCCAGTGAAATGTCCATGAGAACTTTAGTGTTCACCAAAGGGTTCCCTGGTGTGTGCACAAATAGGCCAGTGGAGGGAGAAGAATGAGTGGGATATTTTAAGGTCTCAAATTATGACTGGGATGGGACTAAGGCTATTAGTAGGATGGGATACTCACTACCCTTGAAGAGATTGGACAGAGTAGAATTGTTCCTGAGACTGTAACTCTTTAGAGGAGTAATGAGCCTTATCTTTCATCCTAGTCCTTATTCACATAAGGATGTGACCATCTGACTTGTGCAGGCTGAGCCTTGCTTGTGTGAGCATTGTAAATATTTCTGGTTTCTAACACCTTACCTAGCAGAATGTACAGCACAGGCACCAGTGTAAAATGTGTTAAACAACAAGCACCCCTACACATATAATAGATGTAGAATGGCCAAACTAGTCCTTCATTCATATCGGGATGTGGCCATCTTTTTAAAATACAGTGTCAAGTGGTTTCCTTTTACTTATTTAGCTAGGACATACAGATAATTGTACAGAGTGCTCAAGACAAAAAAAAGAAGAAGAAGAAGAGAAAAACAGAAGAGGTAGGGGGTGGTCCCATCTCACAGAGATTCTTTTAAATTTTATTTAAGAGCTATTTCTGTAGGTACAAGCACGATGTAGTGAACTAACAGAGAGGTCTGTGGGGCCAGCTCCATTTCCAGTTATGTCAACCCTCTCCCCAGAATATTGCACTACAGAAGACAGCACTGAAGATACAGCCTGGGGAGAATACCCAGATCACACAGAGCAAAATAAGAGGAAAAGTGAGACAGAGAGAGTGGATCATACCCTGGTCCACCAAGCCACAAGGATAACACTCCTGCTCAGAGCAGCCAAGAAACAGAGAGCCAAGGCCAGCCCTACCATGTGACATGCGGTCCCCTCACTGACCCACGGGTGCTGCAGGGGACAACACTGGAGACACAGTGTGGGAATTGTCCTCAGTCTGAGCCCCTCCCCCTACTAGGATGAAACACAAAGGGAATGCAACAGAGCAGCAAGGGGAGCAAAACAACAAAACCGGCAAGGAAGCCCAAAAATATGTTTCAGACTTGGAGGGCCAGGCTTGGCACCTCATCAGACTTGATTGCAAAATATTCATAAAGGTTAGCAGAGAGACCTGGAACTATTTATAACACACACCCTTATTTTATTTTCTTTTCATTTTTTTTCATGTCTACATAAGATAGATGAGATAAACAATCCTAAGAAGAAAACAATAGGACCGATGGTTCCAGGGAAACAGGGGAGAGGGGGAGGAGAGTCAACCTACCCAGGAACAAGGAAACAAGACATCTACAATTAATGGTAAGGAGGGTGTAGAAAGCCTGGTAGGGTTTGAACAAGTGCAAAGTAGCTGAGAGGAATTACTGAAAGCTGAAGGTCAAATATGATAACGGGACAGGAGGAAAATAAATAAATAAAGGAAAGAACAAAGAGGCAAAAAAAACTATAGAGTATAAGTACAATGGGCATTTGAGTTCTAATCAAGTCCTGCCTCAATGCAAGAACACGTTGTTCAAATAGCCTGCCCTTCTGTGGTGCTCACTTTCCCAACAGGATCACTGAAGTCAAAATGGGTGGGTGCATAAGCAAATGCAGTGAAAAAAGTTGATGGTGCCTGACTATTCGAAGACATAGTGTCTGGTGTCTTAAAGGCTTGAAGATAAACAAGTGGCCATCTAACAGGGAAGCAACAAAGCCCACATGGAAGAAACACACCAGCCTTTGTGATTATGTGTTGTTGATAGGATCAGATATCAAGCATCTAAGACCCAGAACAAAATCATATCATTGTGAATGGTGGGGGTGGGGAGGGTTAGGGTTCATGAATTGGAAACCCAAAGCCCATTTGTAGATAATTGGACATCCTCTTACATAAGGATCACAGGGAGGAGATGAGCCAGTCAGTATTCAGGATAGTACTGATGTAACACACAACAGAACCAGTTCTTTAATGCTTCCTCCCCAGTTCTAACTTCCAAATCTGGCTAGACTGGGCCATGTACACTGGTACAGATAAGAGCTTTTGGCACAGAATTCAGGACAGATAAACCCCTCAGGAACAATAATGGGAGTAGCGACACCATGAGTGTAGGAGGAAGGTGGGTGAAGAGGGGAGAGAAAGAGGAAACCGATAACAATGATCGACATACAAGCTCCCACCCCCAAGAGGGACAAACAACAGAAAAGTGGGCAAAGGGAAACAGCACACTGTGTAAGATATGAAAATAATAGTAATTTATCAAGGGGTCATGAGGATGGGGGAGAGAAGGAAAAAAGAAGCTGATATGAAGGACTTTCGTAGATAGAAAATGCTTTGAAAATGATGATAGCAACATATGTACAAATGTTCTTGATACAATTGATGTATGGATTGTTATATGAACTTTAAGAGCCACCAATAAAATGATTTATTAAAAAGTAAGAAAATAAACTGTTATGCTTGGAAGGTTTAAACTCATCTAGTGCTCACAATTTCATACAGCCAAAAGTAGCTTTTTAAAGTGACATCTAATGTTTGAGCTACAGAAAATGGTGGCTGTAATTTTAGAAACTGTCTTTTCTCACCCCTTTGATTGAAATAAGAAACAGAGTTTAAGAGAGTCTCAGTATCTTGCCAAAGTCAACTCTCAAGGTTACTTTTCTCTTACCACGCAGTCGGTATGTACCAAATAAGTACTGAAAGGGATCCATATTTGTGTCCATTTCAAAGAAAAGGGAACCCAACAGAAATCATTAAAGAATATCATTAATATGACATGCAAATAAATCTTTTCTGAAGTTAATTCAAAATGGTTGCAGCAGGACATGGACTAAAGGCTTCCAGAAATTCAAATTGAATTTATAAGAGGACATGCAAGGATGGATACTACTGATGACACCAGATGGATCTTGGCTAAAAGCAGAGAACACCAGAAAAATGTTTACTTATGTGCTGCTGACTAAGCAAAGGCAATCAGTGCTGTGCATCATACGAACTACAGATAACATTTAGAGGAGTGGGAAATCTGTACTATTTAATTGTGCTTATGTGAAACCTATACATAGATTTCGAGGGAGTTATTTGGAATGAGGTGTGTCAGGACTAGATCCTTTCACCATATTTTTTCAATCTGTATGCTGGGAAAATAATCTGAGGAGATGGATTTTATGAGACAGAATGTGGTATCAGAATTAGAGGACAGCTCATTATCTACCTGTGAAACACAGATGGCACAACTTTGCTTGCTGAAGGCCAAGAGGACTTAAAGCACTTACTGATGAAGACCAACAAAGACAGCCTTCAGTATGGATAACACTCTATGAAAAAGATGTGTATAAAAACACAACTTTAACACTATACTAATAAAAAGCATCAAGGTAAGCAGAGAAAATATTGAAGTTGCTGAAAATTTCATTTTACTTGGATCCACAATCTATGTCAATGGAAACAGTAGTCAAGAAATCAAATAATATGCTTTGAGCAAATGAGCAGCCAAAAAAAATCTCTTTGAAGAGTTTAAATGCAAAGATGTCACTTTAAAGACTAAGACATACCTGACCAATGTCATGCCCCCAAACCCACCATTATTGAATTGACTAGACCTCACAGCAGCATTAGAGCTCAGAACAGAAGAGCTCCTTCAGGTTTCTGAAACAGTGAATCTTTCTAGGAGCCAAAAGCCTCATCTTTCTTTTATGGAGTTACTGGTAGATTTGAACGGCTGACTTTGCAGTTAGCAGTCGTGTGTAATTTGCTCTTCTACCAGGACTCCTTTCCAAACCAAGGTGTGGAATATGAAAGGAGAATTGATGCATTCACACTACGGTGTTGGCAAATAATATTGAAAAAATTATGGATTGTCAGAAGAATGAGGAAATCTCACTTGGAAGACATAGAGTCCGAAACTCTACAAACTAGTATGGTGAGGTTTAATTTTACATGTATGGTATTGTGAAATGTTACCAGGAAGCACTTGGGAAAGGACATGAAATGCTTGGTAAAATAGAAGGCAAGTGAAAAAGAGGAAGCCCCTCGATGCAAGGGATTGACATGCATCGGCAATATGGGGCTCAAACATCATAATTCTTGTAAGGATAGCCCGGGATCAGATAGTGTTTTGTTCCGTTGTACATAAGCTTGCTATGAGTTGAGACTGACTCTGTGGCACTCAACAGCAACAACAAATAATAACAAAGGACAGAGAATTGTTTATTTGGGGACAGTGGGATGAGGTACTTATTGAGACTGAATTATTTGGTCTTGTCAGGTCCAGTAAAGTTGATTCTGACTCCTAGGGACCCTAGGAGTATGGAAACTACATGGTCTTGTGACATCTTCATGTTTGTTGTTATGTTGAGCTCACTATTGCAATCACTGATGTGCTAATCCATCTTGTCAAAGCTTTTCCTCTTTTTTTACTTGTCTTCTGCTTTATCAAGAGTGATTTCTTTTTCTAGGGGCTGTTCTCTCATGATAACATGCCCTAAGTGAGACAAAGTCTCACCATCTTCACTTCTAAGGAGCATTCTGCCTATACGTCTTCCAAAACAGGGTTGTTTTGTCCTGGCAGTTCATAGTACTTCATAAACATCTAGCTTCCTGAACTGAGTGATGACTTCCTCTATGTTGGCTATGGAAGAAGGTCTTTGTCTCTTCATCTTTTGTTTTCTGGTGTCTTAGGAATCCGCATGTGTCTTGGTCATCTCTGCTTCTTGAGCTTGCTTATTTAATCTCTTTTTATGTATCCGAGAGAGAGAGAGAGAGAGAGAGAGAGAGAGAGAGAGAGAGAGAGAGAGATGAATTCAAGATATACCCTACACGAATCCTTCCACATTAGCATAGCAATGATAACCCATTGTCAAACGGGATTATAGCCACAGGTATTTAACTTTAACTCACTGCCATTAAGGGAATGCTGACTGGTAGAAATGCTTCTGAGAGTCTCTGAGACTGTAACTGCTCGTGGGAGAAGAAAGAATTGTCTTACTCTCAATGACAGGTACAGAGGTTAAGATTTATAACAATCATTTTAACGCACATAATTCAATCATAACGCTGGGGAAGATAAGGTTTGGAGGCTGTAGTTAATGGGAAACTTATGAGCGTATGGGAATGTAGAGATGATAATTATTTTGTTTCAATCAGCATTTAGTGAACAACTGTTCTAAGATAATCTTTGCAACCAGCCCAGATAGAACAAAGGTAAATATTACATGATTCCTGACTTCAAGAAGCCACTGTTCACAAGAAGAGATGTGCAATTAAGCAATTACAATCCTGTCTATTATATCCAACAATCCAATGTCTATATGGTATAGTAATCATACAGGCACAAGAGAACATCATTCTGTTGGGAGAGGTTAAGGAAGGCTTAATAAGTTTTTTGAACCAAGTTTTGGAAGATGAATCTAAGTTTTGAACCCAGTTTAAGAGGCATAAATTTAAAATAAATCTTAAAAGAATAAAAGGAAGCTGTTCAGTCATTCAAATTTACCACCCTATGATTCAGACTAAAATTGGTAGCAGTGCTACATGATCATTTTTCTTAAAAATTTCAATATACACTATGTCCATATTTATTGTGGAAGTCTCAAAATTCTATTTATTCCTTAATCCATCATCTATTATCTGCCATTTTCTTGGCACAAAAGCTACATTAAAAGAGATGCTGACCCTGGAGGAACTCACAGTATATAGCATAGTGATTCTGCACCCAAATTGCACTTTGGAACTAATGGGGGGGCTTTTAAAAATATACCATTTTCCATTTCATTCCAAGTGTATCTTTGAGCTGAAAATCTCTGGTACAGTGAAGCACACGTAGATGGGATTAGCTGACTAGACATATTGTTTTATGATGAAAGTAATTCCTGTCTAGTGGACTTCACAAAGATAATGTTCTACATCCTAATTTGCTGAGGTGACTGGGATCTTAAAAAGTTACAGCTAGTGCCCTCTCCTATCTGGAAGACAGAAGAGTGAAGAAAATTAAAGACACATGGAGATAGCTCATCCATTAACCTCCATGAGCCTGAGGCCAAAGAACTAGACCGTATCAAAATGCCACTGTTCAGAAAGGGATCACAGTAGAAGGTCTAGGGTTGAGTGGGGGGAAAGTGTGGAACAAAAGTCAGCAAAAATCTCCAGGCCTATTGTTTGTCTAGAGCAGTCGTTCTCAACCTTCCTCAGGCTGTGACGCTTTAGTGCAGTTCCTCATGTTGTGGTGATTCTGCCCCCTAACCATAAAATTGTTTTCATTGTTACTTCATAACTTTAATTTTGCTACTGTTATGAATCAGATGACCCCTGTGAATGGGTGTTTTGACCCCCAAAGGCATCACAACCCACAGACTTAGAGATTGGCAGAACCCCCAAGGTCCTGACCCTTGGTTACCCTTCAGGTCTGGAAAATAATTCACCCCAATATCTAAACAATAGGCAGAGCTACAAAGGGAGCATTAGGGTGGAATACACTGGGAGAAGGACATTAAGGAGGGTTGCACATAATAAACTAGTTGAGATTCAAAAGGCAGCATTTACCCAAGTTCAGAAGGGTTAGGACAGATTGAGGAGCACAAGCAGAAACCAAGGTGAAAGTGAGATAAGGGCTGTTATAGTGTGGCAATTGCAATCAGTGACATGAAACAAAAAGTGTATGGATTGCTAAATGAAAAACCAAATTTACTTTGTAAGATTCACTTCAAATCACAATAAGAAGTTGAAAAACAAAATCCCAGCTGCTGTTGAGTCAGCTAGAGTTCATGGTGACACTGCGTGCTTCAAAGAGTTTTCAATGACTGATTTTTTGAAAGTAGATAATTCAGTCTTTCTTCTTCAGCCTCTCTGGGTGATCCCAAACAACAACCTTTCACTTAGCAGCCAGTGTGCGAATCATTTGTATCACCCAGGGACTCTGCTTTTTCTGATGATATGAGCGGGATCCAAAAATTTGATGGGAAAAATTCTATGATCTCTTGATTCCATTAATCTAACAAACAAACAAACTTTTATTGTGCATTAGGTGAAGGTTCATGGTGCAGATCATCCGTTTTACATTCAGCAGCTCATCAAGTCTCCTGATGTCTCACACTGGTTCCACCATCCTCCCCCGCACCCTCTCATTACCCTCTTGTTGAATATTGTCTTTCTCTTTACCCAAGTTAGCACCTGTCTACCCTCTAGCCGTGGCGTTGCTTTCCCTCCCACGTCTGGTAACCACCAAAATCTGTTGTGGTGTGAAAATCTTTTGTTGACTTTTTCTAACAGTGGCCTCATAAAACAATTGTCCTACATGTTTGGCTACTTTCACTCAGCATGGTTCTACAGTCATCCATATTATGAATATTGCATATTCATTGCTATTCTTTAATGATACATAGTACTCCATCTTACATATGCATTAAAATTTATTCACTTTTCCCATCAATGAGTAGGTAGAGGGTTTCCATTCTTTTCTATTTTGAATAGTGCTGTGATGAACACAGGTGTGCACATACATTTGCTTGTGCTACAGTTCTTTTAAAAACTATTTATTTAGGGCTGAGCCCCGGTGACGTAGTGGTTATGACTGTGGCCCACTGGGATGGAGGTTCAATTCCAGCAGCGGTTCCACAGGAGAAGAAAATCTGGGACTTCTACTCCCACCACCAGAAGGCAGTGATGCCCAAAAAACCAAAAACCAAACAAAAATTATTTATTCATTTGATTTGTGGGGAAGAGGTGCAGTACCAGAGGCTGTGAATTGTAGAGAGACCCCTCTACTCTGTACAAATATCAGGGGTGGAACAAGGTTCTTCCACAGTCTGAACCCTCTGAAGGGGGGGTCTTCTGGTCCTTCAAAGAGACTCTGGGTATAGAGAATGCAACTGGGTGCTTGACTACCCTTCACAAGTGCTCCTAGGGCTGGCAGGGGAAGTTAACAAAAGATAGGGCACTGCAGTTGCCTCATTCAAGGGGAACCCTCAGAATGGGGGATCTTCATATCTAGGACCAGTGCTGTGGAAGATGGAAGGTCCCTGAGGCTGTGAAATACACAGGGCAGGTGGTGCCAGTCCAGACGGGACCATGAGGTGCTAGAGTGGATGGGGCACTGGAGACAGGGTGGAGGCGGAGTGCATTAGCCAAACCAACAAATTCTGAGTCTAGTTGCTAGGCCCAGAGGCTTCAACCTGCAGGTGCCTCCTGCTCTTATTTCTTCAGAAACTATACCAAGCAGAGGGATTTCTTAATCTCATTTTATTTCTATGCCCAATTTTTTGAAGAAGCACCATGATGCTTTCCACAGTCTTACAGTTTTTTCTGTATTACAGTCCTATGAGCAGTGTATAAGGCTTCCAGGATCTCCCATATGCTCTCCAGCATTTGGTAGTGTGTTCATGGCATGTAATAGTGGCTATAACTTTGTCTCTCCTTTTTCATTGATGTTCTTCATACTTCTAGGTTTTACATTTAATCTTTTAATTCATCTTGAGCTTATTTTGGTATATACAATGAGGACACGATCTTGCTTCATTCTTCTGCAAATGGAAATTCAATCTTGCAAGCATCATTTGTTGAAGAGGCACTCTCTTCCACATTGATTGTGCTAGAGTCTTGATGTGTTTACCTTTCGGCTGTCAATTCTCTTCCATTGTTTTTTATAGCTATCATTGTAACAGTACCAGGCTGTCTTGTTTACTGTGTAATGAGTTTTCAGATGAGGAAATTAAAGGCCTCCTGCAGTGTTCTTTAGTAATGTTCTGCTTATCATGGGTATCTTTCCTTTGCACATAAAGTTGGTGATTAGTGCTCCATGTCTTTAAAGAATAGAACTGGAACTCTTCAGAAGGGGAATGCTTTCAGTTCCACTCCATTGGGCAAGATGTGGCTATACATATGTCCCTTAGCTGCATTGAAGGCATTATCTTCTATTCTTATTTTGTTAAGTGTTTTCATTAGGAATAGGTGTTAGATTTTGTGAAATGTCTCTTGTACATCAATTGATATGATAGTATAACTATTTTCATTTGTTTTATTTATATGATGGACTACATTGATGGTTTTTCTAATGTTGAGCAATGTTTTTTTTGCCCAGCATGAATCCCACTTGGTCCTGACGATTTTTAAAATTTTGATATATTATGGTATTCTATTGGCTAGGGTTTTGTGGAGAATTTTTGCATGCATATTCATGAAGGATATAGGTTTGTAGCTTTCAATTCTGATTTTGTTTATATCTGATTTTGGTATCAAGGTTTATTTCAAGCCATAAAATGCATTCAAGAGCTTCTCATCTTTTTCTTTATTCTGGAATAATTTGAGGAGAGTTGGTGTCAACTCTTCTCTAAATGTTTGGTACAATTTGCCAGTGAAGCTGTGTGCTCCTGAACTTTTTGTTGTTGCTCTGAGGTTCGGTAGTTTTTTTAATGTCCTAATAAATTTTCTTTTTTGCTATGAGTCTGTTCTTGTATCTTACATGAGTCTGTTAGTTTACTTAGGTAGTGTGCTTCTGAAAATTTGTCCAGTTCTTCTAGGTTATCATATTTGTGAAAGGCTATCATCAACAATTTGTTGAAAGTTATCTTCTAGGTTATCAAATTTGCTATAATATTTTGTTAGAATCTTTTATATGTCAGTTAGTTCTGTTCTGATGTCACCTAATTTATTTCTTATTCATGACATTTGTGTCTTCTCCTTTTCCTTTTTAGGTTTGTACTTGGTTTGTAAATTTTGTAAATCAGTTAAAAGAACTATCTGGTTGATCCTTTCTCTTATTTTCTTCTTTTTTTCCCTTTTGCTAGTATATACTATCTCTTTTCTTCTTGTGGCTATAGATTCATTTTGCTCCTTTTTCCACTTATTGTTGAAGATTTTGGGTTAGGATACTGATTTTGCTTCTTTTTTCATTGTATATCTATTGCTATAAATTGCCCTCTAAGTACTGTTTATGTTATGTCACTAATATCTGAGTCTGTTGTATTTTCTTTTTATAGATGTATTTCCATTTTTTAATTATTTTAAATGAACTTTTAAAAAGTCCCCTCTGAGGAATAGTAAGATAACAATGACATGATGAATAACGACACAGTGAATAATAAAAGCAATGACACCTTTATGTGTTTGTATCTAGAAAGGGAGTCATATTGAGAAAAGTCTCACATGGTTGTAAGTCCTTTCCAGTTCAAATCAGGCTTCTCACGACTTGTGTAGCTTGGAAACTGATGAACAGGAAGCAGGATGGTGAATCCAGGCCTGGGGACAGGGGGTGGGGTGGGAGTATGGCACAGGCTGGTGGATACAGAGGCAAATGATTCTGCTGTTGGCTAAATGAATCTACCACCCTGTCAACAGGAAGGCAGTGCATCAGGAGATCAAGGAAACAGAGGCAGGGTCAGGCTCCAGCAGAAGGTGAAGGGCCATAAAGCACTCAATTCTGCTCAGGATTTCTTATACAGAAAGACACATCCCCAAGAATGTCTCATCAGGCTGTCTGATTGATAGATCCCTACCATCAATCAGAAGTGTGTAGTCCAGAGAGGCTCTAACCATTATAGGATCCCTAATCCATTCTGGGTTTGAGGAAAAGATCCATTAAAAACTTTACAGTGAAAATGATTCTGGATTGAGTTGAGTTGTAAAGGCTAAGTAGAGTTTAACTTGGTAGAGGGTGTGGGAAATGGCATAGGTAGATAGATGAAGGAGTGGGTTTCCCATCGCTTTCCCTGCCTTCCTTCTCAACTTTCATACCTGTAACCATGACTTTCAACCTGACCACCACCCCTTTGCAGCCCTGGCTTTGTAAATCCTGTGCTGTGGCTCTCAGGCTACTTTTCATCTATAACACACCATGGATGCTGCTTTGCCTTGATGGCTGCTTTCCCCTTGTCCTTCTCCCATTGCACTGGCAAAAACATACTCATTCTCTCAGGCTGCCTTTTAATTGCACCTTCTAAACCAGGGCTTTTGGCCAAAGCTTGTCTGCCAACTCTTTGGGGGGGATAATGTCAAATTGGAACACAGCCATGCTCATTTCTTTAAATACCATCTGCAGCTACTTTTATTCTAAAACAGTAGGGCTGAGTCACGTTGACAGGGAGATCATAGGACTTCCAAAGCTGTGCATTCTTAAGGAAGTGGTGATTTAACCCCTCTGTACTTTATAATTTTATGAACTGCAATATGTTTCTATAATGAGATAATCTGCATATAGTTGATATGTTATATGCCACACTGCTGCTTTTACCAAATGAGGATTTATTCTCAAGATTAAGCCAAAAGCTTAAGAGATGAAATATTCCTGCCAAGAACATGCTGGGTCACCTAAAAGATAACGGAACTAAGTCCATCTAATATAATTTCAAGTCAGGCCAACCAGAGAATATACATGGGTGCCCAACTAAGGAGAGTGAAAACAAATCCATAAAAGGGAAATTACTGTCCCATGTCGCTCTCAATAAAGAGACCCATTTTGGATCTGCTTCTGAGATGGGTCCCACCACTTCCGAGCAGAAAATATAATAGAGGAAGAAGACAGCCGGGTGTGCATTGCATGATAATCCATTTCAGGAGAGCTGTTCTCTGATTTAAAAAAGTCGTTTTTGCTTAGAACATAATTTGAGTTTTCTATTTCTGGCCTCAATCTATATTATGTATTGATTTGCAGGTTCCCATATATCAGCTATTTTACATGGAATCTTTTCCATTTTAAAGAATCAGCTATATATATATGTATATTTATATATAAATTTGGACACTTGGTCTTCCCTTATCTGTATGAACATTGTTTCTGAGATGATAACATTTGCTTTTTTTAAAAAAAATTGCTTTTTTATTAGTCAAGTCACCCTAGCTTACACAACAATTCTTTCCTCACCTTTTTTAGTTCTTTTTTTGGGGGGAGGGGGGCATCACTGCCCTCTGGTGGTGGGAGTAGGAGGCCCAGCCTTTGCTTCTGTAGAGCCGCTGCTGGATTTGAACCTCCATCCCAGTGGGCTGCAGTTCCGCGCACAACCACTACGCCACCGGGGCTCAGCTCAAGTTCTTTTTATTTTTTTAATCATCTTTATTGCCCATGAGCAGAATAGACATTTACAAGTAGCTTCCTAGAATTGTTCTCCAGAACGATACTAGAAATTCCATTTTAATAAAACCCCATCAAAGCTGTAACAAAGTTCAAAATACTCACTCTGTATAATGTAGTGTAAGTATAACAGCGAGACCCCAATCCCCAGTTCCGTTACATTGGAAGTTGAGTGGTCGTTGGAATGTATTATCAAGTTTCACCATTTAAAGTGTGCAAAACTCTTTTCATCCAGCTTTTATCTCCTCTTAATAAAGAGTGGAAGTAATTGGTACAATGAGGAGCAGGCAGAACACCAACAAAAGAACAAGTGGAGGGAGTAGGGAGAGATCAATCCACACTTTGGCAGAAAGAGGTGGTTCCAATAAAAGACAGCATAATGCACTAACATCCAGGGGATGCTCATTCAGAGTGACCCTGGAGGACATGGTAGAATTGTTCCCTGAGTTTTCCAAAGTTATATTTCATTCTAAGAGGATAAAGCCTCATTTTTCTTCCCTGGAGTGCTCCTTTAAAAAAACAAACAAACATCATGTGGTGGACTGAGGCTTGCCAAACTATTTGCCAAAGGTCCAAAGACCTTGGGGAACTGCTGTGACCTTACAATGAACAGATAATGTTCATTTATATTCATTTCTTTATGTCTAAAATGAAAAGTACCTTACCTGGCCTGCCTACATCCTCAGATGGTTATGACACTCAGAGTTTATAGAGCTGAGGCTGCCTCAGTGGACTACAGTGCTAGGAAAGGGTTTGATGGGTTCAGGTCATGGAGGTCCATGATATATAAAACTTATCATGTTTGCTGGTTATTTTCTCAATGAAAATACTTCTCTAGAATTACAAGGTTCATATCATTCAGACAATGTCAGCCAAGAAAGAGCTTTTGTCCCACTTGTGATGCTATTTTCTTTATCAATATTCACAATGAGCTATTCATTAGCAAAAGTGATCCATTTTTGCATCCTTTTGGGAACAATTACTTTTTCCCCCTAAACCATTTTATTGAATCTTAATACAGATATCATATTGTTCCATAGGTCAATCACATCAAGCTGTATTGAACAATTGTTACCACAATCAGTTTCAAAACATTCTCTTCCTTCATGAACTCCTTGATAGCAGCTCCCCTTTCCCACCAACACCCTCACACCCCCCACTCCACCCAGAGACACTTATTCTAACTTCTATCTCTATAGATTCATTGATCTTGGGCTTCAGATACTGGAAAACAGAAAATCATATAACAAATATTCAAGAAAGTTACCCCCAATGACAGAATACATCTGAGATAAATCCCAACATGAAAAACAAAAATCACAGAAAATATTTAAAACCAGATAAGGCCCCATGTGAGGGCATCAACTGACAAGGTTTTAACGGTTCAAGTAATGTTCATCATTTTTGTCTCCTTTAGCCATCTCCAGTTTCTTCCTATCCCTCTATTATGGATAAAGGGAAGCCACAGGAATCTTATATTTCCTGTGCAGATCTGACAAATGTACCTGGGACTTTCACTATCATCCATAGCCTTCTGCAAACCATAATTTCACATGTTAGCTTATGATACTATTCCCTCCTTCGGTTTGGGATTATATGATGGACAATCTTTTGACCATTTGATGTTGGTGTGGTTCTTCCATGTGGACTTAGCTGACATCTTACTTAGATGGATACTTGTTTGGAAACAAGACTTTAAGACCCCATATGCTATTTTAGCTGATAGCCAGGAGCCATCTATCTTATCTGATAAAATAGCCAGGAACTATCTAATTTCTTCACCACAGTTTGGCAGACCATCATATCTTTTGTGTTCCCTTCCTGAGGATGAGCATCCAGCAGGAACATGATGTAAAAACTAATTGTTCTTAAATTGGAGCTAGAATTTAGTGTGACCCCAACCCCATTCTTGGATCCTTAATATTTCTGCCTTTGACTCCCTTTAATGACCTCCTTGTTAAGTTATGGTACATAGTCTTTTGGATCATCAAATTGGGGCATCTTCCATCAATACTGTCACTGATTAACCCCTGGTACTAATTTTTTAAAGCACTGTAAAGAGTGATGCTGGGCCAATGTCTCAATATCTGTATTATTCACTTATAGAGAATCAATCCTTTTGTGACTGAATGCTATTGACACACAATGGGAGTAGGCTGTCAGGGGAACTTCAAATTAATATTCACTGAGAATGTCAGTCATGAGAATAAATAGATTTTAATTGTGACTTGGTGAAATATTTTATTATGTTTTCAATGAAAGTTTACTAATCACATTAGGTTACTATTTTATAATTTCCACACATAACTTTCAACATTCTTATTATTGATACAACCTCCCTGCTAGCTCCCTCCCCTTTATCATTTCATCTACACTTTATCTTCTCATCTATACTTTAGGGGTAATGTTGACAGTTTGGTTGCATGTAGATGATTTTGAAGGAGCAGAGGACTTAGGGTAATATTGCTTTTATTAGACAATTTGCTAGTTAGCTGAAAGATCACTTCCAAGAGTGATCTCACCTGCTAACAGACTCTTTAAGACAACCTACATTGGTACTATCAAACATCTTAAAACTTTTCCAGCCTCTACCCACGATCTCATTCCGAAACTCCTTCGACATACCTGTTAGAGGACCACCTGACTTCTGGTGCAAAATTCTTAGCTCTCAAGTGCTGCTAAAGCAAAAGTACGACACATGGGTGGCTTTAAGAAAAATAAATTTGCTTTCTCACAGTTCAGGAGACTCAAACTTACTACCATCAAATCGATCCCTGCTCAGTGACCTAGAGAACAGGGCAGACCTGCCTTGGTGGGTGTCCGAGACCGTGACTTTGTTACGGGGGAAGAGAGCTTCATCTTTCTCCATCTGAGCTGCTGCCGGCTTCAAACTGCTGACCTTGTCGCCGGCAACTCAACTCAACCCCCTGTGCCACCCATGCTCCCTTGAGGAAGCTGGAAATCCAAATGCGGCGTGTCAGCTCTCGACAGAAGTTTTCTTTTTCTGCTCACTTTGCGGAAGGCGCTGGTGCCTTTGCGCTTCCGCTCCCAGGCAGTCTTCTTTGGGTTGTCAACTCTTCTCCCGTTTCTGCTCCCGTGATGGTTTATTAAATCTCCTTCATATCTCAAAAGGGATTGATGCAAGACACATTCTACACTAACCCCGCTTCATGAGCATGCCAACGACAATCTTTTCACCGACTCAGAGATTAGGAATTACAAGACATGCTTTGGGGGGGGACATGAATTAATCCTAATACACCATTCATTCATTTATAGGCAGGTAGACTTTTCCATCTCTTTGCTACTATAAATAATGCTGAAATGAACACAAGTATGTATATGACAATTAGTGTCCCTTATATTATATTTATTGGCTATGTACCTAGAAGTGAAAGGGATAAATCATCAGATACTTCTAGCTTTTTTGAGGAAGTCCCATGTCATTTTCCATAGTGGCTGAACCATTATATTATCCCACCAGAAGTGGATAAGGGTCCAATCTTCCCATAGCCTCCTCAACATTTGTTGCTTTCTGTTTGATCTCTTGGTGTCATTTTTTCAGGAGTCACATGATATCTGAAAGCTTTGATTTCCATCTCTCTATTGGTCAGTGATCATGAGTACTTTTCATGTGTTTTTTTGCCACTCGAGTATCCTTTGTTATAGGATAAATGTGTTTTACAAATGAAAGAAAATTATGGTATGATCTTGGACATGCTGGCATAGTTTTCCCTTTGTGTTTCTATCTCAAGCAACACAAATAATCAAATGATCAACGAGTAACAATATCCACCCACTACCATTAAATAGATTTTGACTCATAACTGCCCAAATAAGACAGAGTACAATTGCTTCAAAAGGTTTCACAGACTGTAAAGCTTTATGGGATCAGACATCTTTTTTTTTTTCTCCTGAACTAACTGGTGGGTTTGAACTGTAAATATTTTGGCAGGTAATTCAAGGCTGCTTAAAATACTGCACTACCAGTGATGAATAATAAAAGCAGCAATAATATATTGAACATGTAACATGCCAATAAATATGCAGTTCAACTATTATGCCACGATTTATAGGTTTTTATTTCACTTAATTCTAACGGTGACACTGAATGCCATTGTTACTTAGTGCTGCTATAGGAGAAATAGGTGGCTTTATGAACAGAATTTATTTTCTCATAGTTTTAAACAGAGTGCCTAAGACATGGTGTTGGCATGCTGATTCCTTCTGTAAGTGTGTCAGTTTATCATATCGACTTGTCATCACGGTGTTTCTTGGTGTCTGTCTTCTCTCTAAGCTGTGTCTTTTTGTCTGTTCTAGCCTTTTACAGCTTGGAAATGATTAAGTTTAGGATACATCCTGCACTGCCATAACTTGTTACTATAACACAAAAAATTCCAATTCTGTGCAAGGACAAGAATTACATCCACTGGTACAAGGGTTAGGAAGTTAACACATATTTTGAAGGGTGGGGTGGGGTGTTGGTGGAGATCCAATTCAATCCATAACACAGGGAGTGAATAGCTTTAATCCCAATTTGAGAATATGAGATGTAAGAAGAGATTAGGTCACGTAACCAAGGTTTCATAATCTTTAATGGCAGATCCAGGATTGAAATCCAAGGTTTTCTAATTCTCAGCTTCAAACTCTTAAGCACTATGTTCTCCTGGTTTCACTTAAGGCTATCTACTTCGAGGAATGTGTGCTCTATGCTGGGGACAGAAAAAAAATAAAGTCATATCCATGTCCTTACCAAGCTCATTTATTAGAAACAATTCGTCATTCGTTTAAGGATTTGTATTCAATGGGAGCGAAATCTGCAACAATACTCAAAATTATTTCCTAAAGGAAAGGTTATCGATGGAGTCATGAGAATTATGGTCTTTGATCAGTCTCAGGTCTAAAATGAACTCAGTCTTGTGGTTAAAATTCAGCTATGAAATAGACAGTTCTATAAAGGGAACAAAAGTGCTAGTGAGATATCCACCCCTTAGAATTAAAAAAACATTTGAAATCAAAAGGTTAGCATTTACCTAGGGACATTGCTCTTCGAGATTTAGGAAAGAATGATGAATAGAAACAGAAGCACAGAGATGAAGTGGGATGCTTCATGTTACATTGTAAGGTTTGAAATCAATGAGCTAAAACAAAATATATGTAAGTTGTTGAATGGCGAGCTGATTTGTTCAGTAAACTGTCACCCAATTCATAATTAAAAAGTAAAAATAAAGGCATTTGATCATTAAAGAGATCAACTATTTATTAAGAAACCTTGTAAACAGTTGTAGAAAAACTGCTCTATCAGGATTCTCTATTATTCTTATAGTGTATTGACAATCTCATGATTAAAGAAAAGGCACATCGGTGGTTCTTTAAAGGGCACGTTGTGGTTGTTAGGCGCTGTTCAGTCTGTTCCGAAGGTTGTGTCTTCAAGTCAGTTCCAATGTAGAGCAGCTCGGTGCACAACAGAATGACACTGCCTGCTGCTGCGTCATCTTCACAATTCCTCTTATGCTTGAGCCCATCACTGAAGCCACACTGCCAGCCTTTGCACTGAGCTCCTTATCCTTTTCACTGCTGCTCTACTTTACATGAAGGTTGTATAGTAGTGCAGAAAAACAAGTCCCCAGGAAAGCACAACACAGTAAAGATACATGTCATGGGAAAAAGAAATGAGTAAGAAAGACATCTTTTAATTCAATGTGAGAAAAGTCCTTGGTAAAACAAGGGGCCTTCTTGAGGGAGTAATATGTCTGACTTTGCAGAGGTATATTGAGTGATAAGACACCTACCAGTATTCAAGTATTGTCCATGTTTTTGGAGAGTTATTTAATTAGAGCAAATATTAGTTGGGTTTTAATGCATACAGCATAACATTTCCTATTTTGGTCACATCAAGTAGAATTGTACAATTGCGATCACAATCAGTTTCTAACCATTCATTTTCTACATGGACTCCTTGACCCCTTTTGCCCCCCTCCTTCACTCACCCCCCTCCCTGCACTCACCTCTTGTTCTCCTTGCTGTACTTATAGGTCCATCAATTCTGGAGGGTGACCTCCTTTGATATAACACCTCTGAGATACACTCTACTATGAATGAACAAAAAACAAGCAAAAGATACAGAAAATTGTGGAAACCAAGTCAGGTCTAGCCTGTATCAGAGGAGCATCAACTGACAAAATTTTAGCTGTTCTAGTCAGATTTATGCCTTTTAACTTCTTTACTCCTCTTTCCCAAGCATTCTGTTAGGTGATAACATTCCTTCCTTCCCTCAATTTTAGATAAGGGGAGTTCACTGGAGGTTTCTCTATTATGTAGTTCCACAAGTGAATCTTAGGAAGCCTTCCCATTAAGTATAGTAATTTTTATGAGTTGGAAAAGAGGATTATGGTGTGATTATGCTCGGTGAGTTAAAGGAGAGTGTGTATTACTGAGGTGGAGCCTGTCTGCTCCCATAAAAATTTATGGTCTTAGAAATCCAAGTGATTGGTTCTACTCTGCCCTGAAAAATCACTGTGACTCACAAGTGACTTGATAGCTGTGGAATATCTGTGAATGTAATTCTGTTAGAAAATTAAACCAGTTCTGAATTATCAAAAGAACAGAATGGACACAAAAACATGTACAAGGAAAGGAAACACAAGAACAATTGTGAGGGTGAAGCAGGACTAGGGCCTGTTTGCACTTCCAGGGCACCAGCAACAATATGCAAAGTGCTAAGATCTTTTAAAGAGCTCAAATAATGTCACATAAATGTCAAATAAATTATTTCAGTGCAAACTTGAGCATGTCATTTAACTTTCAACAGCAAGACAGACAGTTATGTTTCTTGCTATCGTGACTTTGTCTTATGATATTGGTTAGAACTTTAAGCAAAATGTTAAGTAGAAGTGGAGATAAGGGGCATCTTTTGAACCTTTATGGTGCTGGTCAGAGAAAATGGTTTACATGATCTCGGTGTGTTTAGATTTTCTTGCCCTATGGTCCAGCATGTGGTCTATTTCCACATATAAGCCAGCCGAGTGCATTGGAGAAGAATGTGTATTTTTCTGCTGTTGGTTGGAAAGCTCTGAAAATGTCTAGGAGGTCAAGTTGTTCAAGAGTAGTATTGTTCAATTGTGCTGTGCCTTACCTGTTGATCTATCTTCCTTTGATAGAAGTGTATTGAAATCACCTATTATAATTTTTGATTTGGTGATTTCTCTTTTCATCTATTTGAAAATTTTGTTGACAAAGGTCAAGGGTCTTTTGTTGGGAGCATATGCTTATTATGTGCAAGAGTCCTTGGTTTATTGAACCCTTGAGACTTAAGTAATGACTATTCTTATTTCTCATTATATCATGTACCTTGAGATCTATTTTGTCAGAGATTAGTATTGGCACCCCTGCTTCCTTTAGTGGGAGTGGAAAATTATTGACTAAAGGCTTACCCGTGGTTCAAGATTTGGACAAGGACGGGAGGGAAGCAATAGGATAAATCAATGTTCTAACTGGAATGGAATTTCCTCTGTGGAAGGGTAGGCTTGCTTAGGAAAGTAGGATTTATAAAAATTAATTCTGCAAAGGTAAGAGTAAGAATGGCTAAACTGCAAATCTCTGGCTGCGCTGGTTCATCCATTTGCTTTTTGCTCAGCGTGGAGGGTCAGTCATTGAGTATACAAAATCTCAGACTGGAAGAACTCGGGGCTGTTCTCCCTCCTTGCACAGAGAGGGGACAGTCCCTGTGTAGGTCTCTAATACATGTGGCTTATTAGACTCTGGTGTCTGAGTCTCCTTTATCCACTGGTTTATAAGAGTTGGAGGCCCCAGCAAGATAAAGTTGCCTGAGATCTGACCCCGCCAGAGGGAGTCCCACTCCCTCCCTGCAGGGGACCCTCAGAGTTCCTCCACCCCTCAGTGGGAGAGCACCGGCACCCTGTAAGAGGCATCTTGGGTAAAAAGGCGTCTCGGGTAAGTGGAACATCTCTGTACAGAGGTTTGAGGGGACTGACTCGCTGGATGTGGTAACAGGGTCCCCCCTTAGCCCCTGTGAAACATCAGTTGGGACCCTGGTCTGGTTGGGTTTTGTTCTTTGTCAGTATCGTCTCATTTTTGTTTGTAAGTCTTGCTTGTGGCCAGCTGCTTCTCGCTTGCAGGAGGGAACAGGGGTCATCGACTGCCAAATTACCACTGGGATGCCTTCTAAAAAATTTCTCTGATTGTTGCAGGGGAGCCCAAGACTATGGGTTGGCTGTCACAGCCCCCACCCTCTGGTCCCTCTGTGAGACAGAATGACTCTCCCTTGGGACTGGATGTCCACTACCACCCCCCCCCCCAAGGGCTCTTTTAATTTAGTTCTCTTGTCTATCATTTGGCAGCAAATTTATGGACAGCCAAGCCAATCGACCAGACACCTGGACCAAATCCCATACATCCATGTCTGGATCGACATTGCATGTGAAAGGCCACAGTGCTTAGATTCATGTGCCAAAAGCAAGCCCTCTCAGATTCTCTTTGCAGGTCCAGGGTGCCCAGCCTTGAGTATTCCCTGAAAAGTGACCTGGCCACCAGAAATACCCAAAGGAAACAGGGCCATTCATTCCTGCACCAACAGAAGGCCATTTCCTTGACCTGCAGCCCCCCACCTTATGCAATGGGTAAGGTGGAGGCAGAGGGGGAGGTGAGGGAGAAAGAGCCCAGGCCAGAGGCTGTGCCTGAACCCCATTATAGTCCACCGCAAACCCAGGGAAAAAGAATCGGACACCCATTCCAAGACTCTTCTGTTTGGCCAGCCCTTCCCCTGCCCCTGCCATCTTGCTGTTTTGGCAGATGGCACCGCGTTACCTAGGAGTGAATGACCAACCACTTATGAGTAATGCCCCCTTTTCCACTAGCGATGTTTATAACTAGAAATTCCAGAACTCCCCTTTTCCAGAAAAACCCTAGGGTCTCATTTCCCTCTTAGAAACAGTCTTCTACACCCACCTGCTCACCTGGGATGATTGCCAACAACTCCTTCAGGTCGTCTTCATGTCTGAGAACGTGAAAGAATTCACAAGGGAGCCCGGAAGACCATTTTGGGCACAGATTGGCATTCGGCATCAGACGCTGGCCTCGTGGAAGCCCATTACCCGAATGTTAGACCAGAGTGGGACCCCAAACACGGCCTAAGGTAGGAGATCCATTATCACCAGACTCTGCTGCAGGGCCTCCGGAAGGCTGCTAAAAAGTCTACCAATGTGTGTAAGGGCAGTGAATCGGCTCAAGGGATGGGAGAAAGTCCAGCTGCGTTTTTAGAAAGAATGTTCTACTCCCATAGATCCAGAGGCTCTGGAGAAGTGCAGGGCAATTAATGTTGCTTTTGTTGCACAACAACTACCAAAAGAACTGCAAAGGTGGTTATGGTCACTCCGCAGGAAGATGGACAGCTGAGGAGACCCCCTCTATGGGAACCCGAAGAAATACCACCCACCCCTCCGGGAGCAAACCCCTCCCCCCCCACCTCCCACCCCCCACTGCTGTGGGAGGCTGCTAACACCCGACCAGTGCGCTAACAGCAAGAAATTCGTATACTGGGAAAAATGAATGCCAAAGTGAAGTCTAGGGAGCCATCAGCACCGATTCTCCTGGAAAGTGCAGAATGAGGAAGTCAGGGCTCTTACTTACTCGGCCCGAGAGCCCAGGGTAACTTTGAAGGTAGGGGACCGGCCCCCGGATTTTTTAGTTGACACAGGAGCCACCTTCTCTGTAGTAAAGGAAGCTGTGGGCCCTATGTCAAAAACTAAGACTCCCCGTGTGGGAAAGGGTGTCATCATGCACTCCTTTCTCGTCATGCCTGACCGCCCATACCCGCTTTTGGGTAGAGATTTATTACAGAAACTCAGAGACACGATTTCCTTCCACCCGGCAGGCACTACTTTACTCTCTTGGAGGCCCCACCATGCATCTTGTACTCGGACCCCTTAACTGAAGAATATATTTTCTTCAAGGGATTAGATAATAAAAAAAAAAACTCCTTCCTCTTTGCTGAAATCCTGGAAAATCAATTCCCAGAGTGTGAGCTGAAACTAACCCTCCCGGGCTTGGCAGGACATCAGCCATCTGTTATTGTGCAACTAGTTAGCCTGGCCACCCCTGTGCAGGTCAGGCTGTCTCCCATTTCCCTGGAAGCTCACCGAGGTATCGCCATACACATCAGACAGTTAAGGGAAGTGGGATTCTGGTCCTGGGCTAGTGGGCCTGGAACACTCCCCACTTGCCAGTTAAGAAGCCTGAAACTAATGACTACTTCCTGGTGCAAGACGTGAGAGAAGTTAATAGGAGTGAAACCATCCACCCCACAAGGCCCAACTCTTACACTCTGTTACCCTGTTAAGTCTCGTCCCCCCATCTATAGTGTAGTATACCACCATCCTTGACCTAAAGGACACTTTTTTCTCAATGTCGTTCTCCCCATTGAGCTAGCCAATTTTTGCATTTGAATGGACTAACCCGGACTGGGGAAGAGTGGAGGGGAGGGGAGGGGGGCATAGACCAGTGCGTGCGTGCGTGCGTGCGTGCGCATGTGTCTACTGGGATCAATTGAAATTGACTCAGCTCCCCCAGGGCTATGAAAATTCACCAGTAATCGTCAATGAAGCTTTAAGTAATGCCCTACAAGGGTACCAGGACCAACACCTTATGGTACACTGCTCATTCAATATGTAGATGATCTTCTGGTGGCTACGGAAACAGAAAGAGGGCATGGAGGCTTCTTTTCAGCTCCTGCAGAAACTGGAGCACTTGGGATACTGTGTGTCAGCTAAAAAGACCCAAGTCTGCCCTAAGAAAGTCCCCTACTTGGGGTGTGAGTTGGGAGAGGGACACTGGACACCCTCTCAAAGCAGAATTCAGGCAATTTTGCAAATACCAACCCTTACCACCAAGAGACAAGTTAGAGAATTCCTAGGAGCAGCAGGATATTGTTGTTTCTGGATCCCAGGGTTCACTGGCCTGGCTAAACCACTGTATCCTAGTACTAGGGGGAAGGAACCCTCATTATCCTGCACAGAAAAGGAACAACAAGCGGCCCTAACTGCTGCCCCAGCACTGGTCCTGCCAGATGTAACAAAGCCATTCCAGCTATATGTATCTGAAGTAAGGGACATAGCAAAGGGGGTCCCCACTCAAACTCTGGCACCTTGGCATAGACTAGTAGCTTACTTTTCTAAGCAACTAGACGTGGTAGCTTCTGGGTGGCTGGGATGTGTGCGGGCAGTTGCCACCACTGTCTTTCTTGAAAAGGAGGTGAAAAAATTAACCTTGGGCCAAGATCTACAGGTGGCTGGAGCACACACCATGCAAGCTCTACTGAGAAACCCTCCAGACTGATGGATCTCCAACCCACACATCCCCCAGTACCACGTGCTCCTCTTGAATCCTCCAGGGGTAAGCTTTTCGCACACCAGGCCCCTCGACCTGGCCACCCTACTTTCAGATGATAATTTCAACCTTCCTGTTCATAACTGGGAGCAAATCTTAGGGGGCTGCTTCAGCCTGAAATCCAGTCTGCAGGATGAGTGGCTGCCTAACACAAAACTCCAGCTATTCACTGATGGCAGCAATTTCATTCTGGTAGGAATCAGAATGGCCGGAGCTGCGGTAACAACCGTAAATGAGGTACTGTGGGCTCAGGCTTCGGGACATGCCACCTCAGCCCAAAAGACTGAACTACTGGCAGTAAGTCAAGCCGTAAGGTTGGACAAGGAAAAGCCTACCAACATTTTTTTCGGAATGCCAATATGCAATTGCAACTGCACATGCCCATATGACCTAATTCCAAGAAAGAGGATGGTTAACCTGGGTGGGGGGTGGGGGTGAGGGGATAAAGAACAGAGAAGGAATTCTGGCTCTTTTGGAAGCCATATGACTCCCAAAAGAAGTGGCCATTATTCATTGTAGGGTCCATCAAAAGAATGACTCAGAGTTCACTAGGGGCAATGCTTTTGCTGATTGGGCACCTAAAGAGGCCGCTCTAAAACCAGTGGGCCCTGTGGACAATCTGCCCATATTGCCCCCTAAACTCTCGCCCCCCAAGACAACATACACCTCAGAAGAACAAAAAATGGGAGCTAAAATGGGCTTCTCTGAGAAGGAAAATGGGTGGCTGGAAAGCACCAAAGGAAAAATATTCCTTCCCTAGCCATTAGGATATGAACTCCTACAACATCTCTACCAAGGAACCCACCGGGGAGCCACAAAACTCCAACAACTGATCGCTAACCTAACAGCAAGGGTCAGAGACATCATTGGCCTCCATTTAATCTGTGCTTAGGTAGACGGGACTAAAGCCCCAAAGTTATTAATTTGGTCAATGTTGGATGGGGCTAAATCCAGGAAAACAATGGGAGCTAGATTTTACAGAAGCCAAG
This sequence comes from Nesogale talazaci, assembly GCA_004026705.1. Taxonomy (NCBI): domain Eukaryota; kingdom Metazoa; phylum Chordata; class Mammalia; order Afrosoricida; family Tenrecidae; genus Nesogale; species Nesogale talazaci. Next base: position 13,005 of record PVJH01020353.1, on the reverse strand, counting down.
ATGGGCAAATATGAATATAAGTATTTATTGGAGTTCAGTGACACCTTTTAGAGATGGGCTGAAGCCTTTCCTACTGAGAAGGAAACACTTCAGACAGTAGCTAAACTCCTACTCACTGAGGTTATCCCCCGATTTGGTCTACTCATTCCTCGGGGGTCTGACAATGGACCAGCATTACTGCCCAGGTTTCCAAATTAATGGCTGAGGCATTCAAAGTTGATTGAAAACTATACTGCATATATAAACCCCAAAGCTCTGGGCAGGTAGAAAGAAGGAATCGAACCATTAAAGAAACCTTGACAAAATTGCACATCGAAACTGGTGAAAATTGGGTTCATTTACTCCCCTTTGCCTTGTTGGGCACTTGATGTACCCCTTACAGGGCCTGAATTACCCCATACAAAATAATGTATGGCTCTCACCCTCCCCACACCCAGTGTTATCCAGGTTATGGAAAGAGGCACTAGCCTCCTTAAATAACCACGATCTCCTCCATTCCTTGCAGGGCCACCAGCACCTCCACCTTCATCTCTGGAGAATTGTTGGGGCTCATTATGATTCCAAGCAAAAGTCTGCCAGCCTAGGTGCACCTCATCACCTAGAACCAGAAGACTGGGTGTGGATAAAAAGACAATCCAAGCTCCCTCGAAGCTCGGTGGACCCTGCCATTCCCTTTAATCCTGACCACTCCCACGACAGTAAAGGTAGCAGGGAAAGGAGCCTGGATTCACTACCCCCAATTTAAAAAGGCGCAGAATCATCACTTGGGGAGACATGGAGAGTGGAACGCACGGATAGCCCACTAAAGGTGTGTTTATCTCAGCACTCTCCTTAATTGTGTTCCTGATTAGTGCAGGGGAAGCAGACTGGGGGAAATCTCATTACTTTATTACCTATACTTGGGTCCTATTCCAGACTGAGGATGGGGGTGGAATAGCCCAAAATAAGTGCAACTACCACTCAGCCTTTATTTTTTTGTTTGATCTGTGTAATCTAATTCCAAATTCTTTTGGGCTCAAGATCAACTGAATTTCACTGAGAGTTGGTTCACTAGGGCCCTATAGGAATTTAAATAAAGCCTCAGACTGGGGCTGTGAGACAAATCACTCAGAAATTTTTTTAAAAGGCAACAATTCTATTTGTGTCCTGCTGATGCTGCAGGTCGTGGATGGGCCTCAGATTATTACTGTAGATCCTGGGGGTGTGAAACAAGAATGTCATGGGTTGATTCTGAAAAACGCATTGGAATCAGAAGAAGTCAAACCAGCCCCTGCACCAATAAAAGAAATTGTAATAGTATTAAACTTTTTATTAAATATTGGCATTGAGAGGAATGGAAAGTGGGTGACCTTGGGGTTTGTGACTAAATGTTAGTGGAGAGGACCCAGGGGTTTCATTCACTATCCAGATATTGCCCCTGCCTAGAGCCCCTAAACCTACTAGACCTAACAAAGTACTAAACCCAGCCAAGGATAATAGAAGCCCAGGGCGCTAAACCACAAACAGGAGCAGGAGATCCCAGCCAGCCAGCCAGCCATGCTACCTCACCAAAACAAAATACCCGCCCTCCCCCAGACACCTGGTGTTGGACACATTGGATGCTATATTGAAGTTTGTCAATGAAACCAACCCAAATGCCAACCAGTATTGTAGGTTGTGTCTGAACCCCTCGCCATCTTTTCTACCTGGGGCTGGCAACAAGGGTCCCAGTGGGACAAGGGAATGCTAGCATTCTAAACCTGGGTAGGGCTGCGCACACTGCATGCAACTGGGAGGGGTCGCCAACGCTAACTCTTGGAGACCTCCAAGGAAAAGGTACTTACCTGATTTCCCCTAACTATAAGGTAAATTTCTCTCTATATAGTGAAAACTGTGAAAAAAAAAATAGAACTCCAGGTGGGGCCTGCGGAGGGGACTGAGGGGGCCACAGTGGAACCTGGTTCTCATGCACTGTCCCGTCCCGCGGGACTCAGTTATTCGAGGGGCTGTGAGGAGAACCCAGCCTGAAAGAGAAACGGGCAAGAAAAAGGAGCGAGACCAAGCAGAATCTTGTCAACGTCTGAGTTTATTGCTTTACAAGCCTTCTTTTAAGGGGAAAGGCAAACAATGAAGTTGAGAGAGAAAAAAGAAGAGGGGGTGGGGAGAGCGCCTAACAGGTGTCACTGGGGCAAACTGACGCAGCTCAGTTTACAGTTGAAACATCCTGTACTGTAACAAGCAGTGGTGAGTCAATTGGAACATAGCCTTTGTTAATCACCTGGGTGAGTCGCTCTGCTTGGTCAGTTTTCCTCTTAGGGGCGACATGGCCATGGCGTCAGCCCTGTTAGACAGGCAACTTGGTTTTAACTCTGTCAGGCCGGGTCTGTCTGGTTCCCAACAATGCACTATCAGTCTAACTCCATGTAGCCACTCCCTAGTGATGACTAAACAACCCCAAATTTGTGTGTTAATACATATTGTCCCTCAAGTGTATTATTATTCAGGAGAAGGTAGACTGGAACATTTTGCGGGCCTACCAAGACAGACCAGACCTCTGACATTGGTACCCCTTCTGGTCCGGGTAGGGCTGGCAGGATTGGCAGCCATGAACATAACAGCACTCACCACTCAACCCTTAAACCCCAGCTTCCATGCCCTCACCCCCCAAATTAATGCAGACCTCAAAGAACTGGACAGCTCCATATCTAAAGTGACCAGATTTTAAGCAGGACACCATTGACGGGGGTGGGGTGGGGTGGGGGAGTTCTTGATTAAAAATTTGGTCTATATGGAGCAACACAAATTTTCATAGACTGCAAAAATCGTATTGTAACATATCAATTTTCATTTAAAAATGCCACGGGATGTTGTTAAATTGTTAAAAAGTGGGATGTCTGGTCACTTTATCCACATCGCACCTAGAGACCTCTCTGAACTCCCTGGCTGAAGTGGCTTTGCAAAATTGCCAGGGATTGAACTTGCTGTTTCTAAAAGAAGGGGGATTCTGAAGGGCTTTGCAGGAAACCTGTTGCTTCTATGCTAATAAGTCAGGAGTTCTTAGGAATAGCTTAGCTTTATTCAGTAAGAAAAAGAATTAGGGAAAGGGAAGAATTGCAACAAAATGACGCAGGGTGGTATGAAAATCTTTTTAATTGGTCTCCAAGGCTCACAACTCTCATATCAGCCTTAATTGACCCATTAATTCTCCTACTAATTAATAGTTTATTAATTCTGCTAGCCTTCATACAAAATCAGGTCCAAGTGGTAAAGTTGTTGGTGTTAAGCACCTAAACTACTCCCAAACTCAGACTCTTTTGAGGAATCAAAGATTTGATCCCCGGGGGAAAAAACAGTGGGGAAGGTGGAAGTGGAAAATTATTGACTAAAGGCTTACCTGTTGTTCAAGATTTGGACAGGGACGGGAGGGGAGCAATAGGGCAAGCTAATGTTCTAACTGGAATGGAATCTCCTCGGTGGAAGGGTAGGTTTGCTTAGAAAGGTCTGGTTTGTAAAAATTGTTCCTGCGAAGGTAAGAGTAAGAACGGCTAAACTGTAAATCTCGGGTGGCGCTGGTTCCTCTATTTGCTTTTGCTCAGCGGTGATGGGTCAGTCATTGAGTATATAAACCTGCAGACTGGAAAACACTGTGCTCTCTCCTTGCATGGAGTGGGGATAGTTCCTGCTCAGATCTCTAACACATTTGGCGTATTAGACTCTGGTGTCTGAGTCTCCTCAAACCGCTGGTTTATAAGACTTTCATCGCCATTAGCTTGGTAAAATTTTCACCATCCTACAGACAAGGGAGGCAAAGCATGGGCAGGTGCCGTGAACTGGGACTGCGTGTTTGATGAGCACAGCTGCGCTATCAGTGAGAGGATTGACAAAGTAACCCTGATGTCTTGGAAGGCCTGGTCTTGCATCCCAGCCCCAGACCCTGGTCTCCTCACCCCTAAGTCAGGCTAACGCCCTCTTCATATGATCTCACATGGGCACCATCATCACAGGACATGTCGTGGGAGCCCTTTCGGGGACGCCTTTGCATTGCTTTCTGCAGCGTGTGCTACTCGGTGGCCCTCCACTTCCACTGGCACGCTCCTCCACAGGCGTGATCCTCCCCTGGCCAGCTCCTTTGCTGGTTCAAGCTCTAGTTTCTCCCATTGGGCTCTCCATCAGGCACTGAGTTATTTAATTTTAGATGAGCATGATAGAAGCCATCGTGAGGGGCACATCAGAGTGAAATGAACGTTTATTGGAGTTTTTCATAGAGTTAATAATTTTTACACTTTGGGGGAAAAAAGATTCTATAATATTGGGTCAGGTACTGGTGGGAGGAGCAATAGCCTGCCTGCCCCATCAGAGGAGATGGCTGCAAATCAATGAGCCATTTGCCTCGGTGCCAAATGGGATGACCACAGTATCGCTCTGCCTCAGGATCTTTATGGATTGAGACCTGGAGCCCCAACAGCTGCAATTCCTTTCCTCTCCCTTCTTGTTTGCCTGCCTGTGGTTTTGACCCTCCTTTTATTGTTTGGTCTTTCTCTCCTAACCGGCAAACCCTTTAATGAAGATGGAGCAGATTCTCTTATTCCTTGCTGGAGTCTGTGAACCTCAGCGGGGAAGCATAGAATAAAACTTCTCCGTGTTCTTCTCTCTTGGCCTGGCTTTGGTTAATATTTGCGGTGAACTTAATGGATTCCGTCTAAAAAAGTAAAAGTGAAAAAAAGATTGTGTGGTGCATATTGACTTCAGCAACACAACAGACAATATTTCATGAAATCATTGAAAGAGAGATCAGAAGAAATGTGATTTAAATGATAGTATACTTTGGAGAAATTAGAACTTCTTGAACTTCGTATCAAAATGTATGGGTTATAATCCATTGGACCTGGAGCAAGATCTATAGAGGTGAACGTTTGGACTCTGTTCTACCCCTGAGTTAGTTTTCATTTTGCATAAAGATTTGAGGCGGTACTTGGTTTGGCATCAACAAATCTTTGCTTGGTATAAAACACTGAGAAATGATTGACATCAGTAAAGTGACCAGATTTTAAGTGGGTCACCATTGACCAGGGGAAGGGGAAAGGGAGGATTCTTGATTAAAAATTTGGCCTATCTGGAGCAACAAAATTTTCATAGAATGCAAAAATAGTGTTGTAATATATTTGCTTAAATTTTAATATGCCGTGGGACATTTTTAAGTTAAAAAGTGGGACGTCTGGTCACTTTAAAAGGCTACAAGTTGATCACTGTTCAAGTATGTAAAGCCATGGGCATAGGTTCAGGAAGTCAGTTATATTTGAAAAGGACTGAGAGCAGTAACAGAATGAGATACAGGTGGTCCAAGTAGCATGTGAAAATTACCTCAGAACACTGCAGACTGCTGCAGAGGTTTCATCAACAACCTCAGCGTTGGCCAGTGCAGCATTTCAAGTAAATTGGTACTCTGGCGAATTAAGATGTTCAGGGTCCTTACTCATATATAATTTTACCCAGAACTCTGAACAAAAATTATTTAGATTGGTTGACAATTACACCAGCATATGTACATCTGATAAGAGAGCAGTTTTTGTTCAAACATTATCAACGTTTAAATGGGAATCTTACGAAGAGAAATACAAAGTCAGTGAGCCATGGTTGTACAACTGCTGAAATCTTGGACTCCGTCCGTTTCACTGTTACTACTCTGCAATCCTTTGCAAATGTAACGGACTTCCTGAACCATTTGTTATCTGAACAAATAACCTTAAAATAAGCTTCAAGTGCTTCAGTGAGCTTGATCGCCTAAATACAGCTGCATGAAACTAGACAAACTACTTCTTAAAGTTAGCTGTAGCAGAGCCACTGAGACAATGGCTTTTAATTACCACCAAGGTATGAAAATAGACTCACTCACCCACGGCTCAGCTTTCAGCCAAACAACAGACAGGTCTAGAAGGAGACAAAAACATCAGTGAAGTAGAACGATCAACCATTTGAGATCATAAGAATGGAACTTGCCCAAGGAAAGACTTTCCAAGGCTGAGAAAAGGAGGAGGAAGCAAGAAACAAAGGGAGGAAGTTAAAAAAGAACGGAAGGTTGTAGGAATGGCAGTCAATGAGGTAAAACAGGATGTGTAGGAATTCTGTAAATGGAAAACTGATAGTCTCCGTAAACTCTTAGCAAATTCACAATGACAAGGGAAAACAAACAAATGGAAACCAACAACACAAAAGCTCTTAGATAGGGAAAAAGTTAGTCCAAGGCTTAATTATAAATGCATTCTTAGTCATAGCTGCTACTAACCATCCCGTTTCTCATCTTTCTCCTGAGACTTTGAACTGCTAACCTGACCCTTAGTGGTCCAGTGTCTTACCTGACAGTATCATCGACAGTTCAGGAGAAAATGAAATTAAGAGATAATTTAATTTTTCTAAAAACATTTTGAAGCCCCATTGTGTGTGTCCATATGACTCTCCAGCACATAGTTTTCTAATAGTTAATAAAGTGACTTTTAAATATTATAGGTGTAAAGTCAAACTGAGGCACAGGATGAGTGAGAGGTAAATTGAGGCACAGGAACAAACTGAGGAAGAAATAAGTGAATAGACAGACGGTTTTCTTGTAGCAAAGGGAGAGAGAGAGGGAGCTCCTGGGAAGAGTCCCATGGTCTAGCAAGTAGCCCAGGAAAATCGTGCTCTTTGTTCAGGCCGGGTACCATATTTGTTGGACCATAAGATGCACTCCCTCCCCCCAAAAAAATGGGGGGTGGTGGTGGAAACGAGGGTATGTCTTAGAGTCCGAAAGTGTGGTACCCCAGAACATTTGTTTATGATCCTACATGCCTGCTTACTGTCCGCTGCTGTTTGCGCATGCTGTGGATTGCTGTGTGTTCGGGGGGCGGGGGGGGGGGGAAGAAGGCCCGCCTCCTGGCGTCTCAGTGTCAGTCAGGTCACCTGATCTGCACAGTACACGCCTCCCCTCATTTGTTAATGAATGTGATGATGGTTCTTAACACCACTATTGAGTTTACACTGTTAAATATTACTGTATTTTGCATTAATTTAAGAAATATTTTAGGGCTGAGCCCCGGTGGCATAGTGGTTGTGTGCGGGACTGTGACCCACTGGGATGGAGGTTCAATTCCGGCTCCCAGGAGCAAAGGCTGGGCCTCCTACTCCCACCACCTGAGGGAAGTGATGCCTTAAAAAAAAAAAAGAAATATTTTAAAGATAATCAAGTGGCCATTCAGTGCAGAAACAGCAAAGCCCACATGGAAGAAGCACACCAGCATGTGTGATCAAGAGGGGCCGAAGGGAGCAGGTATCGAACATCAAAGAACAAGAATCACATCATTACAAACAAGGGGAAGATCAGGGTGGAAACCTAAGGCCCATTGGTGGATAATTGGTCACCCCTTTACAGGGGAGCCATGGGGAGGAGACAGACCAGTCAAGGGGTAGCCGGGCAGTGATGATGCATACAAGTTTCCTCTAGTTCCTGACCCCAACCATCATGGTCCCAACTCTACCTTACAAATCCAGATGGACTGGAGAAGGTACACTGGTGGAGAGGGGACCTGGAGATATGGGGAAACCAAGATGGGTGAGTCCCTTCGGGCCAGTGGTTAGATTGGAGCTGCTGGAAGAGTGGAGGGAAGGTGGAGTAGAGAGACAGAACCAACTGCAAGGATATACACATAAGCTCCTATTTGAAGGATGGGCATCAGGGGAGTGGGTTAGGGGAGAGGTCGGGCAGTGTAACATGACAGAACAGCAACAATTTATAAAGTATTAAGGTTTGGTGGGAAGGAGAGAGCAGGGAAAGAGGAGAAGGGATGGAAAAGCTGATGCTAGTGGCTCAAGGGAAAAGGTGGATGATTGGAGAATGATAATAGCAGTAGACATGTGAAGGTGCCTGGCACAGTATGTTTATTTATGTATTGTGAAAAACGATGTACGAGCCCCCCAAAAATGATTAAAAAAAAAAGAATTAAGGATTTTGAAAAAAAGACAGAAAGAAAGATTGTAATATACGGGCTGAGCCCCAGTGGTGTAGTGGTTGTGCACAGGACTGCGGCCCACTGGGTTGGAGGTTCAAATCCAGCAACAAGGCTGGGCCTCCTACTCCCACCACCAGAGGGCTGTGATGTCCAAAAAGGAAAAGAAATGTTTTAGTATATGGGTACTATTTGGTTCAGAAAAGTTTTTTCTCATTTTCCTGCTCTAAAAACTGGGTGCATGTGATGGTCAGGTGCATCTTATGGTCTGAAAAATATGGTATTTAAAGGAAAGTGAGGGGGGCTGAACCCCGGTGGCATAGTGGTTGAGTGTGGGACTGGGGCCCACGGGCTTGGGGGTTCAAATCCAGCAGTGGCTCTCCAAGAGCAAGAATGGGTAGCTCTCAGGACCACCAGAGGGCAGTGACGTTCACACACACACACACACACACACACACACACACAGAAACACACACAAAAATAAAGGAAAGTGAGGGAAGGGGAGGTCCATGCATCAGTAAGGTTTATGACCCAGGATGTAGTCTTTCAGCTCTGGCAGGTAGGGAGTCAGGCAATCTGGGCATCGTTTCTTGGTCTCCTCATTCCAGGGGGCAACAGTTGACCTCTGAGGATGTTCAGGGAGAGGTAAGCTTGCCTCGGCTTACCTCAATCAATAGGTAATAAAAATGATCGCCATGGAGTTAAAATTAGAATTCTATTTCACATACATGACACTCTGCTTTTCAAATGACTTCCAGCCTGGGAAACCCTATGGGACCATCTGATTCTGTCCCACAGGGTCATTATGGGGTTTGAGGCTTGGTGTATACTGGAGCATGACTACCAGATCTTTCACCTATAGATCCTCTGGGTGGATGGGTTGGTCATGTGCTTATGTTAATTTCATGATTGAGATGTAGGGGTGGAGTCTAGCCTGTTAATCTGGAGATAGCCGTTGAATGGCCAATGAGGCTTCTGTGTGGGCATGGCTTTCTCCTGAGACTTCTGGGAAATCTCGCAATATTTCCCTGGTGGAGATGAGAAGCTCTCTCCCCAGTTATTGGGGCTTAGTCTCAGAGGCGATGAACTAAGGACAAGAAAAGATGGCAGAGCAAGGAGTCAGAGGAGAAGACACTCGGCCTTGCCTGATGGAACCAGACTTCTGAAGTTGGAGAAGCCACCTGGAGACCCCTGCCAGTGTTGAGTTGCTTCTACCACCATTGGATGCTGCTGATGGACCCTGAGCCCTGGAAACGAGGAGTCATGAGGGGATTCCTGCCAGCGCCGTGACTCTGCACCCACTGGCCTGTGACTTCGTGAGTCGGAAGGAGACGTTATAGACTGGTATCAGACATATGAGCTAATATCAGACTTATGACTTTGTACTGGACTAGGTTGGAATGCTTTCTCAATGTCCCCTTCCTCTTGAATATAAACCATACTCTTATATCCATATGCGTGTCTATATATTTGTTTTTCTAGTTTACTCAGACTAGTACATTATGTTATCAGGAGTGGGGTACTAGAGGAACAAATCATAAGATGGAGGGTGGATCCTTGTTTGACTTATGCTTCATGATATTATTACTTCTTTGGCTAGGCAGAAGTCAGATATGTCCTTACAGTTTACTGAGTTATTTTCTGGAAACAATGTGGGAAGTTAAAGTTTTGATTATTTTGTTTGGACGCTGTCTTGTATTCCTATACAAAATGGGAAAAATGAATGCTGTTAGTGTGTATCTTGAGTTCAGAAGTAAAAGCCTCCATTTGAATGTCTCAGAACCTATCCTGCTCAAGGACAATGATTAAGAAGGTCAGAATGCCAGACCAAAGGTAGGGTTCCGTTTTGATGCCTTCAGAAACATAATTCCATGTTTTTGTGTAAACAGCAGTTTAGATAAGGATATAGATAAGCTTACTAAGTATTGACCTGGACTGTTTTAAGTTTTATTTCTGATTATGCCGCTTATACTGATTTCTTATGCCTGTTATTATAAATATAAGGATGTGTAGAGATATTTATTGGGAAGTATGAAAAAGAGTTTGTAAATCCAGTTGCCTCAAGCCAAACATTGACCTCTAGAGGGTTTAGGACTCAGCTTCAAAGACATCTCTGAGGGGATTGACCCCACTTTGTCCTTAGATGGGTTTTAGGTCACACCTAGAAAGACTTCTCTGAAAAAATTAGCCCCACCCAGTCTTTTGTAGTACTCAGGATATTTGGATTCTGAGAGAAGGTCAGACTGACCATTGAAAAAGATGAAATCTGTTTTCTTGGAAAATCTTGACATGATTATTCAGAAGTAAAGGAATCTGGAACCATGAAGATAAATCTTCTCTGGGACTGAATGTTAAAGGAAACCTGTGGCAGGCGGAAATGTTTGTGAGGTAACCACCCAGATTTACTACTTGTCAGTGAAAGTAGGAGAACAGTAGCTATAAATAGACGGTTGAGTTTGGCCACTGACACCCAATGGACTTGATACACTGGAAATAGAGAAGACTTGAGCAGGTTGACTGGTCTGATGTTCATGACCTAGCGTGAGAGGGCTAGGCATGTTGAGAATTTGTGATGGGACCATGGTCTAAAGGGAAGGAGAGCAATGGCTACCCTGGTGAGGCTAAGTGAGACAGCCCACATTGAGTTGACCAGAACCCGACCAGAGGTAGAGAAGCAATTTGAGTCTGTGAACTTGTGCATATCACTGCTGACTTTATGGATGTCCTGTCCTGATTTGAATTTGCTAATGTATGCACACTTCATGAGTTTCCAACTTGAATGAAGATTCTTCACGTTGAAAGATAGGATTGTTTCCTCAGAGCACTGGGTTGATGTAAGTGGGCAATATAGAAATTAAATACCTAAAATGGGGGAATAAAGGCATGAGGTGGTTGGCTTTCAAACTCTCATAGGTGGTGGAATATATATTCATAGGATTATAGGATCAAGGTGTAGATATTTTGTAACTACAATTGTAAGGCACGGGATATCTTTTGTTTTGTTCACTTATAGAATGTTATTTTTAAAAGATGGTGACAAATGTTGAACTGTATGCATTTTACTTTTATTCTGCTAAGTATTGATATAATTTTATTGTTTATTTGAAAGTTACATATGGTTACAGAGTTATGTGAAAGCGTAAAATTAGCAAGGGGTGGTCTGTGGCGGTGATGTGCTTATATTAATTTCATGATTGAGATATAGGGGTGGAGTCTAGCCTGTTAATCTGGAGATAGCCATTGACTAGCCAATGAGGCCTCTGTGTGGGCATGGCTTTCTCCTGAGACTTCTGGGAAATCTTGCGATATTTCCCTCATGGAGATGAGAAGCTTTCTCCCCAGTTATTGGGAGTTAACCTCAGAGACTATGAACTAAGGACAAGACAAGATGGCAGCATCTGAGGAGCCAGAGGAGAAGCCACTCGGCCTTTCCCTGATGGAACCACACCTCGAAGTTGGAGAGGGCACTTGGAGACCCCTGCCAGTGCTGAGTTGCTTCTCCCACCACTGGATGCTGTTGATGGACTCTGCCCTGGAAACGAGGAACCATGAGAGGACCCCTGCCAGCACCAGGACTCTGCACCCACTGGCCTGTGACTTCGTGAGTCGGAAGGAGACTTTATACACTGGTATCAGACACATGAGCTAATATCGGACTTAAGACTTTATACTGGACTGGGTTGGGATGCTTTCTCAATGTCCAATTCTTCTTGTATATAAACTTTACTTTTGTTTTTTTTTGGGGGGGAGGGGGGTAAGGGCATCACTGCCCTCTTGGTGGTTGTGGGAGCTACCCAGTGCTGCTCCTGAGAGCCGCCGATGGATATTTGAACTGCCAAGCCTGTGAGCCGCAGTCCCACACTCAACCACTTATGCCACTGGGACTCAGCCTAAACTGTACTCATATCCATATGCATGTCTATGTATTTGCTTCTCTAGTTTACCTGGGCTAATACAGTGGGTTTTAACTGCTGACAGTCAAGTGCTTCACCATCATACCACATGAATTCCTTTTCAAATACTTATGCTCAAGTATTTACCTAGCAAACAGTATGCAAAAACATTGGTGAGAAACCAGCTCTACCAAATCTGAAGAAGGAAAATTATACCCATTGCAGGAGATGCCATTAGCATAGATACAAAATAAACAACAATTCAGATGTGATTAACATCAAGATAGATGTTGTTGAGACTGTCTCCTTGACTCGAAAGGATGGAAAAATTAAAATGAGACCATAATAACCTTTCTCAGCGTGTCATTATTTTGAATTCAGCATTCCTTATTGCACTCTCTATATCAGCAGAAACGATGTCCTGAAACACATAAAGGCGCACAATCTTCCACGCGCAGTTTATAGACCACATTTTCACTCTTCTGAATTGGTTTGAAAAGTAGTAGCATGAAAATCATCTTAGGGCAGTCATCACAATTTTCAAATACTTTAAAATGGACATTTGGGAGGCCAATATGTTCTTTCAAATGTTTTTTATGAATATACTCTTTCTTGAAACTTCAACCAGGAAAAATTGTGTGTCATTTTGAAATATAGCTTTCATCAATATAGTTGTTGTGTTAGTCCGGGTAGAATAGAGAAATAAATTCATAGACATGCATATGGATATAAGGAAAAGGCTTATATGTAAGAGGAATAGGACATTAAGAAAGCATCCCAACCCAGTCCAGTACAAAGTCTTAAGTCTGATATTAGCTCATATGTCTGATACCAGTCTATAAAGTCTTCCTCTGACTCACCAAGTCACAGGCCAGTGGGTGCAGAGTCCCAGTGCTGGCAAGAGTCTCCCCATGGCCTCTCACTTCCAGGGCTCAGAGTCCATCAACAGCATCCAGTAGTGGTAGAAGCAACTCAGCACTGGCAGGGGTCTCCAGGTGGCTTCTCCAACTTCAGAAGTCTGGTTCCATCAGGGAAAGGCTGAGTGGCTTCTCCTCTGGCTCCTCGGATGCTGCCATCTTGTCTTGTCCTTAGTTCGTTGTCTCTGAGACTAAATTGCCAACAACTGGGGAGACAGCTTCTCATCTCCATGAGGGAAA
>PVJH01020352.1:0-40887 GCA_004026705.1 Nesogale talazaci | reverse complement strand
AAGATGGCGCCTGGCCGCACCCTAACTCCTAGTCAAAAGTGATAAACAAGTAGCACTGCGCATACTCAAGAGTAACTGGTGATGCAATAGAGCCTCTGCACCTATCACATAGAGCCACGCCTAAAATAGACTATAAAAGCTTTGGGTTTCTCCCCCTCGGGGTCCTCCTCCTTCGCTGCCCTCCTGTGATTGAGGCGGCTTCAATAAACTTTGCTGAAACGCCATCAGAAAAGTCCTGACCATTTACTGCGTCGTGTGTTGCGTGTCCTGACCTGATCCGTCTCGGCGAGGGGCTCGCGACAACCTTCTCCTGGAGCACTTGTTCCAGGCTGATTCTGGTTTCAGGTACAGATCCAGAAACCTGCTCTTAGTCTCCCTCATGCCCAAAGCCTCTTCTAACCCCCACTCAACCCCCCCTTTACCACGAGGGTTAGTGCATTTATAGTCAGTCATTTCTTCCTGTGATAAATTACATTTTTCATACTTATCTTCATAGCATGCATATAGATCTGTACTCTGCTTCAGACACATAATAAGGCATCAAATTTACTCTCTACTTAAGCTTGTGGTATGACAGTTTGAAGTTAGAGATTTGCCGTTGCTGTTTGAATACATTTTTTTAAAACTTAAGACAGACTCTTTGATAGGCTGAATAGTCATTGAAAACAGGCTTCCACAGACGATTCATCTTTCTATAAACTCCCTTCAAAGCAAGGAGTACTCTTTTGCCCTGTAACAGAGTCAGGAGACTAGTCAGATCAGATTCAAGGAACTGGTGCAGCAGAAGGGAGAGTGAGTGAAATGGAATGTAGGGTGAAGTCGTCAAAAAGGACTGCTGTATTAGGAATCTTCAGGGGGTCTTCACTTGACTGCCAAGGTAATAAGGTGGGTGGCTTTTGCAAAAATGTTGTTTGAGTTTCAGACTTTAAGATTGGGATTCCACTTACCTGGGGTGGGGTCCTGACATCAGTAGCCTTTGAAAGATTCCCTGGTGATTTTTAACACACAGTAGGATATGAGAACATTATGCTGGGGAGTGAACTCAGTTGGAATAATTGGGGAAAAGTCCAACAGGCACTAACTGAAGGCATCAAGATTGATTACCTAATTGATTAATTAATTTCTTCAACAAACATTCACAGGATGCTTTCTACACACCATGCTCTGATTAAGCAGAGAAGATAGGAAGATGATTGACACATGTTGTTCAGAGGCCCGGAGTCTTGCTGCTACTGTAGACTTGTAGCTTGGTGGGTGGGTGGGGGGTGGGGGAACAGGTGTAGGGCAGGGAGAACACACAGCGTCTTATGGCTCAATGAAGAACTCAGCCCAGGCTGCAAAGGAATGAACTCAATTATCCATTTAGAAGGCTTGAGAGAAATGGATTAACTTAAGTGATTTGTAACTGCACTAAGGTGTGTACTCTGAAGGACACAGAGTGATTCCTGGAATTCGAATACATGCACCTTTCCCTGGTAGGTGATTTAACAGAGAAGACACATGCTAATGAAGACTAATCCCTTTGGGAGTATCTAGTAGTTTGTGTGTTCCATCACCTTTAGCCAAGAACAAATAGTCACTTTCTTACTTCTTGGCAGAGAAAGGCAGGAAAAACTGTTTGGCAACCGGAGGACACAGGGGATAGGCAGGCAGAGATGGGAGAATAGAAGCTATGCTATTAATATAGTTGATTTCTCTCTGGAACCGTGCTGTCCAAGAGAATTTTCTCTAAGTTTGGATGGGAAGGCTCTAGGTCCACACTGTGAAATAGGGATCGAGGAGCTCCGCATGGCTTCTGAACACTTGAAAGATGTCCACTGTGACTGTGGTGAAGTAAAATGATCTGTTCTGACTCTTGTAACCTCCACCAAATCACCGGAGTGGGAGGGGGGACATGCCGATCAAGTGTAGGACTATGATTCAGGGGTGGCTGATAATTGCCATACTGCTGGGTGCATGGCAGAACCATCTCTGAAATGGCAACAAGAAATCCCAAGACCACGGATAAAGGGAAGCCAGCAGTGGTGTGCATGTGAGAGCCCTCAGAGCAGCACCATCCCGATCCTGCGAGAGGGCAGAGGAGGTACACCAACACCACAAGACAGAGCAGACAGAGATAGAGGCTGAGGACCAGGGGGAGACGGGGTTACTGCTATGGATGAGGAGAGGAGCCGCTGTGGACAAAGGGCTGCATCCTTCATGGTTTTACATTCTGATTTTTTTATAGGCATCACTGCCCTGTGGTGGGAGTAAGGGGCCCAGCCTTTGCTCCTGTGAGCAGGAATTGAACCTCCATCCCAGTGGGCCGCAGTCCCGCGCACAACCACTACACCACTGGGGCTCAGCCCTACATTCTGATTTTGGTAACCTGTTAACTTCCCTAATAAACACCCCACAAGCATGAGTGTTATCTGAGGGTTCTGTAGGCCACCGTGCTATAGAGTACTGAACCCAACAGAGAACTAGAGTGCCTTTGGGAGCATGGTTGGAGTAAGAATTTGATTTTATAGAGGCATTGGTATTGTTGTGAGCATTTATCTCTGTAATGATTGAAGCCCAAATCAAAACCAAACCCACTGCCATTTAAGTAGATTCTAACTCACAACAAGTCCTGATGTTATAAATCTTTAGGGGAACACACAGCCTCAACTTTCTCTCACAAAGGGGATGGTGGGTATTGTGGCGGTCATGCGTTTATGTTAATTTTATGATTGAGATGTAGGGGTGGAGTTTAGCCTGTTAATTGGGAGATAGCTATTGGGTAGCCACTGAGGCCTCCATGTGGGCATGGCTTTCTCCTGAGACTTCTGGGAAATCTCGCGATATTTCCTTTGTGAAGATGAGAAGCTATCTTCCCCAGTTGTTGGGAGTTAGTCTAAGAGACGATAAATCACAGACAAAACAAGATGGCAATGTGTGAGGAACCGGAGAAGGCACATGGCTTTGCCCTGATGGAGCCAGAACTCTGAAGCTGGAGAGGCCACGTGGGAACCCCTGCCAGTGATGAGTTGCTTCTGCTACTACTGGATGCTGCTGATGAACCCTAAGCCCTGGAATCAAGAAGTCATGGGAAGACTCCTGCCAGTGCCGAGATTCTCCACCCACTGACCTGTGACTTCATGAGTCGGAAGGAAGCATTATAGACTGGTATCAGGCATATGGGCTAATATCGGACTTATGACTGAACTAGACTGAGTTGGGATGCTTTCTCAGTGTTCCATTCCTTTTGCATACAAACCATTCCCTTATATCCATATGTGTGTCTATGAAATGTGTTCCTCTAGTTTACTTGGACTGACACAGTCCTGTAGGCCACCATGCTATAGAGTACTGAACCCAACAGAGAACTAGATTGCCTTTGGGAGCATGGATGGAGTAAGAATTTGATTTTATAGAGGCATTGGTATTGTTGTGAGCATTTATCTCTGTAATGATTAAAGCCCAAATCAAAACCAAACCCACTGCCATTAAGTGGTGGTATGAACCACCAACTTTGGCATTGATAGCCCAGTGCCAAGCTCAAGTTACTACTAGAAATTTGATTGAAATTTTGCCTTTAATAATTCAAAGCTGGACTTTAATCTCAGTGAAAGGCTTTTCTTTTCTTCAGCTACCATTTCAGGAGGGTCCCAAAGATTGTTTAGAGCAGTGGTTCTCAACCTTCCTAATGCCACGATCATTTATACAGTTCCTCATGGTGTGCTGACCTCATCCATGAAGTTATTTTTGTTGCTACTTCATAACTGTAATTTTGTTACTATTATTAATCATAATGCAAGTATCTGATATGCAGGGTATATTTCCATTGTTACAAATTGAACATAGTTAATGTATAGTGATTAATTGCAAAAACAATATGTAACTGTATACTGTGAAATATTTATTTCTAATTAAAAATAAGTGAAATTTTGTCTTCCAGCATGGTGTAGCATGGGTAACAGTCTTCACCCCAAGAGCTTGTATGTGGGTGTATCTGCATGTGGGTGAACCCACCTGGAGACGGATAGAGGAGCGGTGAATCAGTTTCAAAGACTATTGGAAATCTGTGTTTTCTGATGGTAACCACTGTGAAAGGATAGTCGACCCCCAAAAGGGTTGTGATCTACAAAGTGAGAATCACTGGTCTACACCCTTATGGATGGAGGGGAAAGCCTATTTTGGTTTTTTAATGTCTTGTTTTCCCAAATTTGAATGTTTTTTTAAATAGTTTATTGGCATATACTTCCCACATTAAAAATATGAATCAATCAATCACATTAAGAAGAGATGTGCAGTCACCACCACAATCAATTTCAGAAGCTTCTTTTTTCACACTCATAGCTGTTTGCTCCCCAACTCCCCTCAACTGTCCCTACCATGACCTGAGGTCATGATTAATCCAGCTGTAATGCAAGTCCCATCCTCTCCTGGAGTACAGACATGGATACCCAGCCAGTCTTACATTGAAAGATGGATATGTGGCCAGTATAAGAAAGGACAGCCTGGGCTCCTAAATGAAGGTGGTTCTCTGAACAGCCTTTCTGGATACAGAAGGGGAAAGTCAGGGCAGGGTTGGTGGGGAGAAGAATTTGTTGGTGTCTCCTTTGGCCCATGCACGTGAGGCAGAAGCCAGTGGACTCCGTGTGGTCCAGAAATGGATGGTGCTGATGAGAATGGACGGGGTGGCTGTGGCTAATTGTCTAACTCCTCCTCCTTGACCTAACCTGAAGCGAATAAAGACCAGTATTATAAAACAGCTAATTTTATTAAAACCGTGGGGATATTGAGTCCAAGGCAGCTTGACGGCACTGGGTTTGGTTTTCAATAATACCAGTGATAAATCCTCAAAAGAGCACCAATTCCTCTATATGTTTAAGACATGGAGCTCAGCAATGTTTGTATTAAAACATAATGGGTATGTGTTAAAGTAAGAAATGTGATGGCTTTTTTGGGGGGGTCTTTCAGATGGAGGGAGGGGGAAGAGGTGTTGTAGACATCAGTTTTCAGTTAAAGATGCTATTCCATCATTGGTATTTCCTTGGAAAAATCTCTTCATAATTCAGAGCCCCTGCCTCCTTCCTGGGTAAAACACGCACAAGAATATTTACAATGTGAGTTTGCGGAGAGGAAAAGATGAGGCAATAGATATAGCAAAAGGGCAGCACCGCTGGCAGAGTACAATTGCCATCTAGTAAAGTGCTTTCCCCCAAATCAGAAGTCGGTGAGAAAAGAAATGGAATGGGCAGAAGGGGGCAGAGACGGGAGCAAGGGCTGGGAGAGAAGGAAGGAGAGGAGGGACTGACCGGAGTGGGAAGAAGAAAGGGAAAGGAAGGCACAGGAAGAGAAGGAAGGGGGAAAGAAGGGAAGAAAAGAAAAACAACAACAGGGCTTAAGCCGTGGCAAAGGCTTGGAACATGCAGGTCTAGAAAAGGTCAAGTCATCCAGAGGACTGCAATCAAGCAGGTGGCTTTGAGGTTTGCTGATGGCAATGGGGCTAATTTCTAAGACTAGCGATTAGTAGTCATAAGGAGAGAGATGATGACACAGCTATTTCTGTGTGGTGGAGACAGGGGCAGGAATGAACACAAACACTGGACAGAGCAACTGAGTAAGTTGAGCATCTCCGGAAAAGCCCACTGGAAGTGACTGTGGTAGTTACACAATTTCATGTCAACTTGATAAATAAGAATAAAGGGGTAGTAGAGTCTAGCCTGTCAATCAGGTCACATTCTGGTGATGTCTCCTGGTGAGTGTGGCCTTCTTATGAGGATTCTGGAACTTCACCTCTTCTTCCCTGGAGGCAAGGCCACCCTCTTTCTCTGCTAGATGTTCCTGTTGACACATGCTGATGGCAGCCAGAGCCTGGGGATGCGTCCACTGACATTGGACCCAGAAGACTTTCCACCCCCCGGACCCAGATCTTCCTGTATTTGGCATCATTGCATGTGCTACATGAGTCTGAAGAAGGCTAATATAGGACTTCTGGGCTCATATTGAACTTGTGGACTTGATCTGGACTGCACTGGGCTGTTTTATTGATGCATAACTACTTTTTGACATAAAGTTCTCTCTTCGTGCATATGAGCCTCCCTGGGTTTGTTTCTCTGGTCAACTGGGTCTAACACAGTGGGCATCTGTACATACACTGTGGAAGCTTCCAGAGCTCTATATTCTGGTCTCAGGATGGGGCATCATGCCCCAAATCTGATATTTGTTAAGGGTGAGTTTAGAAGTCAATTGTCCCGAGATGGAACTTTGACTTCCAACGCAGTGGCTCAGTGGTGTTTCAGAAAAAAGCCTGGGTGACCAGTTTCTGGTCTCGGCCCTGTGGAGCCAAGTTGTACTGTAACAAACCGGGTCACATAAACCACACTTGTGTCAACTGCTCCTGGCCCTTCCTTCGGCGCCGTTGTCAGGGGAAGCAGCTGGTTATCCCATAGCCCTGGTACCTCAGTGGTTTCCACAGAACCCACAGACCTGAATGGGGGTGGGGGAAACCAACTGAAAACCAAAGGGAGATGATTTCCCAAAGCTTATAATTATTTGCTTTTAATTATCTGTTCCTTTTCCCTTTTTAAAAAAGGGAATGCATTATTCTGTCTCTACACTCACGGAATTTTTTTCCTCCAGAACTCTTTACAAGCTTTGGCATCTGTTCAGTCCTTTGAAGAGGGAGTGAATGAGCACCGCACTTAGGCGAACTGGCTCAGCACACGCTCATGGAGGGAAGAGACAGAGCAAAGCACTCAGAGGAGCGGTCCTCTGTGTCTTTGCTGCGGTGTCTCCTGGAGAGGCCACTACCGAGGTCCAAGTGACATTCACATGGTCACGAGAAATAGCTCATGGAGTAGAAATCTAGTGAGAGGAACAGGAGCTCAGGCTGGGTGCGGGGCAAACCAGAGGAAATCCAAATGGAGAAATGTCATAGCAAAGGGCAAAAGAAAAAAAAATCAGGAGGGCCCTGCTGGCTACTCTGACAGCCGGTGAATGCAAACTGCATTCCTTTTCTTCTCTGCAGGAACCGTTAATATGTGGGGGATTTTTTTCTCATTCACATCTTCATTCTGAGATTTCATCCCTTAGACAGGCTTCTCCCGGATGCCCACTACAGGCAAGGAACCACGGTATAGACGAAGAGGCTGGCCCTGCTCTGTGCTGCAACAGTCTAGTTAGCGGATGCGATGGGCACTCCTTCACATCAGCAAGAGCCGTGCTGAGCAGCTCCCGGGATGCGTCTGTCCCTGCCTTTTTCTCTGCTATGATGTCAATCATGGAGCTAAAGGAATGAACAACTAAGTCCGGAATTCTGATTCCTTGTAAGTTGAACTCAACCAGTTCACCCACGGCCCGGTCGTGAATTGGGTAAACATCGTCTTAACAAGACTATTAAAAGTACAAGATGGAAGGAAATAGCTTATTTTGGCACGTGATACTGTAGGAGGGTTGATTCCGATCATAGGAGAGAGTAGAACCACCCTCTATGGCAGGGGTTCTCAAAGCAGGAGATCAGTTCACTGTCCCTCAGTCCATTGGAGGGTCGGATGATAGTTAAAAAAAAACAAAACAAAACAAACAAAAGACTAGGTACAAATTCACTGTGGGCCCAGATAAGTAGGCTGCTAAGCAGGATGCAGCTCAATAAAAACAGCCAGTGGGCTGGATAAATGTCCTCAGTGGGCCACTTTGGGTTTCCAAGCCTGGAACACTTTATGGGAATAGAAAGCTTCATCTTCCTCCCACAAAACAGCTGGTGGTTTCAAACTGCTAACCTGTCATCAGCAGCTCTACACGTACCCAGAGTTCTACACAGATCTGCTGATTTGTGCTGCATATTCAGTCAACCATCTAATGGAGTGACTGACGAGGAAGAGGCTGGCTGGGTAGCACTTATCTGGTCGCACTTCCAACTCACTGCAGAGTAGGAAAGCTAGAAGGGACCAAAGAAATCTCTCAACTCAAAACTCCCTGCTATTCAGTCAAGGCCAACTCACAGTCACCCTATAGGAGTAGAGAGAGTGTGCCCTGTTGAGGCGTAAAGTCCCGTCTTTCTTCCCTGGAGAGGCTGGCCGTTTCAAACTGCTGACTTTGTGAGCCAAAGCCTAATGCATAACCACCATGTCATCGGGGCTCCTAGACAAATCTAGCGCAACTCAGAGAGAGACTTTTTAATGTAAAGGAAGAAACCAAGGCCACTAACAATATTATAGAAAAAAATGGGCTACAAGTTCCCACCCCCTAATCTGTGTCATTTCATTTCATCATGGCTCCTTTCAAAGCTGCAAAGTCTGCGAGGGCAGTGCTGATTCAGAGGGAAAACCATCTAGCCTGACTTGCATGCCACAACCAGGAAACAGACGCCCCCGGGAAACCCACAGCCTCCTTGGCTGTAAAGCAAGCATGGAAAAAGCACTTCATAGCACCCCATGGATCAGGATTGTTCATCAGCAGACTGCATTTGAAAAGCAGTCTAGAGGTCTGACCTCAAGTGTCTCTAAGTGACGGTGACTTCATGCTAACATTTCACATACCTCCTTCACATATTCTTTCTTAGCATATGTCTCTTAGGCCTTGGCACAGGAGATTACCACAACCTGGGTACCCTTTCCACCTTCATTCATCAGGAGAACTAGAACACATCCTTCGAGAATCCCATTTAATTGCCTCAGGATAGACTAGACAAAAGACCCTAGGAATCATGGATACTCAATGAAAGTGGTTAATCATTTTGTCTCTTCATCACTACCCATTATACCCTTGTAGAGACAGCAAATTCTTTTTTAGGGGAAAGCATAACTCATTAATCAATACATTCCAAATAGTTAGATAGTCCAGTGGCTAGTAGGAAAGAAACTATATTGAAGGAATAAAGAAAAAAGAAAGCTAGATAAATAACTGTCCTTCAAAAATAGACAACAGAACAGAGAAAACCTAGAATTTGCATGACTAGCATATACTTCTATGGGCACAAGTAGACTTACTGCTGTGGGGTTGAGTCCTACCAATAAAGACCTAGGAGACAAGGGCTGAACTGCCCGGGTGGGCTTCTGAGACTGTAACCCTTTAAAGAAGTGAAAAGTCTAATCTTTCTTCATTAGAGAAGCTGGTGGGTTCCTGTCTCAACACCTGATCTCTCATTAAAAAATGCAGAAATATCTGTTTCTCTCCATCTTCTCTGAAGCACTTTCTCTTGTCCAGACTGTTCGCAGAGGCTCCTTTTATGCCCCCACTCTTGTCCCTTTGCTGATCCCTCACACAGCAAAACTCAATAAAACCCCAAACTCAGTGCCATTCTGCCAATTCCAACTCCCAGTGATCCCATGTAGAGAACCAAGTGACCTTAAACACATACACCCCCCCCACACACACACACACACATGCTCAGTCCCTCTCCCTGCCATAAAACCCTTGGCTGCCTTCCAAAGCCCTTGTAACAGGATCCCAACTCCTATCAAAGCCCCTGGGACAGGGTACCATCAAGCCTGGCTCATCTCTCTGAATTCACCAAACCAACCAAACCAATGACTCTTGAGTTTATTTAGACTCCTGGTGCTTCCTATAACAGCTGGGTAGAACGGTGCTCTCAAGAATTAGTGGAAGGACACAGATCACCAGGGCTGTCTATAGAGGCACCTCTCAGTGGTCTTGAACACCAGCCCCCAGTCCCTACTCCCTCTTCTCTCCCCATTCTCACTATAATCTGGTCAACATTTTTTCTCTTTTTGTCACCTACCGCCAGTCTCCTTCTTTCCCTTAGGCCTTTGACCTTGCTCTGCCTTGACCTGGGAACACTCCTCACCTAACAGGTTGCTTTAAAAATCCCAACAGCTCCTCAAGTGCCATCTCCCTAAAACGACCTCCAGCAATTTCCATACAGAAAGGCGCCATTCTGATGGTGTGCACAGGGCCCAGCTCTCTCTCTCTGGAGCTCCGTGTCTGTTACCTGTCTGCCATCAGTCATCCCTCAGGCAGCGTAAGCTTGGTGTGAAGCATGACCTAGCCTGCGTCGTACAACTCCTGTGTGTGCCTCGCATGGTGCTTGATACATAAAGCAAAAACAAAAGCATGAAACCCTGCCTCCATCAAGGTGACTCTGACTCCTTCTGACCCGATAGAACAATCAAAATGTCTTTAGGATTTCCTTTTTCTGTCCTTAGGATTTTAAAGACTGTGAGAGAAGCTAGTCTCATTTTCTCTTGTAGGAAGGCTGTTGAGTTTGGACCAATGACTAGGAGATAGGAGCTCCTTGCTGAACATAGAGTGTGAACTAATCAATACTTTTAGATGATATAAAGAAATGAGTGCTAGGGGAGAGCAATGGATATGTCAACAGAGACTAATACTAGGCGGTGTCTCCCAATATTGCAAAAATTACAAAAGAAAAAAAGAGGTCTAGTTACAAATAGGGAACCTGCAAAAAGATGCCTGATCTTTGGTAATAGGGTAGCCATGGCAATAAGATGGTAGAGTCAATAAGATCTTACCAAGTTTATCTCAAATAGGGACCTCCCTTTACTTGTGTATTTGCTCTATCTGTATGAGAGACCCCTTTGCTTGAAAGTAGTCAGTATCCTCGTAGCTAAGTTCCTCAGTGTGGAAAGCATTATTTTTGGCCTTGACAAGTCTGTTCTAGTCTGAAGAGGGGGCAGTGGGTCAAATGGCCACATGAAGACCTCATCTTTGAGTGACTGGGCAGGAGGTCTGGAGGGCAATAATCATCACAGCTGGTACTTAGATAGACTGACCTATGCATACAGTAGACACTTTTGTAAGAGTGTTCATGCTTTGATTCAGGATTTGATTCTCACAAAATATGAAGGCTGCTATTCCTTTCCCCATTTTTAGGTTCACAAAAGATACGGGAGCACCAAAAGTCAACAAGGCTAGAAAGTGGAAGAGCGAGGATTTTCACTAAAGTGGGTAAGCTTTGGAGTCTGTGCTCTTGACCAATATGCTCTTGTGAAGGGGAGGTAGGGGGAGCACGTGGGTTTTAAGACAAAGGATTGTAGAAGGAGGTGTTGCAGTGAGTGTTTGAAGAGCCTGCTCAGCTACTGACCACTCCAATAGTCTCTCGAGGACAGTGGCTGTGGCTTTACCTGCAAATGTTTCCCTATAATGACCCCCATAAGGGGGGCTAGAATGTGGCTGGCATTAAAAACAACCACAAATAAATACGCGGGTAAGTCAACATGCATTGCTACAAAATCATAGGAACTATTGTTAAACAAAAAGGTCAGCAGGTGAAGCCCTTGCTCATCAACATATCCCTGATCTAGGTGAATACACATTTGCAGACAGTGTTTCCATCTCTCTAATCCTTCCATGAAGAATTCTGGCATTCTTCCATTCACACCATGTCAAAATGGTGGTTTGACCATTGTCAATGAGCTCAACTTGTATTCCTGAGATGGTCTTTGAATTTTCCCAGGCCAAAAAGAAGTCTGAAAGGGCAAAATCAGGGTAGGAAGGTGGACGGGGCAAGGGTTCCCCAAGAAACTCTCACGGGTAGCATTTGCTATCTTCAAAGAACGAGCAGGTACATTGTCATGATGGGAAAAGATAAACTTGACACAACTTTCCTGGTCTTTTTATCAATGATGCTGTTTTCAGTTTTGTCAAGTCTTCCTTATCGTAAGACATATGAGCAAGCTTGGTGTCCTTTTAAAAAATATATCATCAAGATTACCCCTATGGAGTATCAAAATACTCCTTGGCACAGCATATGCCCCTGAAAGTCACTGGTTCATAGAGGTCAATACAAGGCTGTCTCCAGTTACTGTTCATTTCATAAAGCCATCTTTGGGAGGCTCATTGTGCTTAAAATGGAAAGGTGAGTTCTTTAAGCCAGCTGGTCTTTGTGCAACACTATTGACATCTATGGAGCTGAAAGCTTGCTAAGGCCACTATGTCTGCTTACAATGAAAAAAACATGAATCCTGTAAAATTAAAGCATTAGTAGTAATCACATCCATGAAACCCCTTCCATCAGCTTCTGGATTTTAGACACTCGCTCTTCACTTGTCAAAGTTGGCAGTCTTTCCTTCTCTTGGCTCATCTTTGAGTTTTTCCTTAAAATCCTTGCGCCATCTAAAATCTAATGTCTTGCATGAAGAAGCATGCTTATAAACTTGTTGCAAGGTCTCAACGATTTTGGAAGATGTCCACCTGGGTGTGATCAAAATTGATATTATTCCTCACTTCAAAACCATGTATCCCACTGCACAAAAAAAAGTCCGGTTGTTGGTTGTGGTTTGAAGGCACCCGAAGGAGACTAAGACAAGTATTTGACTCAGAGAACTTGTCTGAAGCTGCCCACTGATACCAGAGGCATGTTTAAGCATGCTTTGTTTAAAATTGACTTGTGCATAGATTAACTGAAATCTGATTTATAATGCAGTTGAATTTCCCTTAGCTAAAGATATAGGGCCATGTGATTTAAAATATTAGTGGAGTGTGGGTGGGCCCTAGAATCCTTGGCTGACAGCCTACACTGAAAAGCAAAAGGAGTAGTATTAGAGATAAGGAAGGCATTGCTGGAGAGAAATATAATGGTGTTCTGACAGTCCTCCGTGATAGCTAGGACGTGGGACGTTGAGAAGGGAGAAAGCGCTGCAAATAGTGAGAGCTGATGCCACTGTGAGCTATACAGACCTGGGCAAGGGGGATAAGGGTCGGCATTGGAAGGAATTCCTAGCACAAAAGAAGTGGGGGCACACCCAGGTCTCCCAGCACAAGAGAATGTGGAGGGTAGAGAAGATGCATTTTCCTACCAAAGGAAGAAAGGGAGACTGTGAAAGGATCTGAGCAGTGGGTGGAGGTGGATGTGCACACTGACCCCAAAATGAATGAACGGCTTCTGGCAACCAAGGACAGAGCACGGACTCTGGGGTGCACCCAGAAAGGGAAGGCACACGCACTACAGAAAATCAGCCAAGAGCAGAGACACCCCCCAGAAAGTCAGACCTTGAAGGAAGGTCTACCAGGAGTGGAAAAAAACAACAACCCGGATCTTCATTCCACACACACTCCTCAGATAAGTTGGGGACCCCTCAGTATTTCACACACTCAACTCAGTCATCAAGTCAATTCTGTTTCACAGCAGCCCTATACGACAGAGTCAAACTGCCCCTGTGAGCTTCTCAGACTGTAACTCTTATAGAACCAGAAAGCCTCATCTTTCTCCTTCAGAGTGGCTGGTGCTTTCGAACTGCCATTCTTGCGGTTAGCAGCCCAGAGTGCCACTCAGCCTCCTGTTTTCGCATCAGAGTACTTACGTAATAAACACACTCTCAGTCCATTCTTTTCTATGGCTCCAGTCTAAAGGCCGTCCCTCATTCATTTACATCCTTTCTTGTGAGCAGGACAAGAACCGAGACAGGAGAGCCTTGAAACCTTGACTTTCTGTGGCTGCCATCACCCTAACAGGAGATAGTTCTTATGCACAAGAGACACGACTGTATCCTTTACAACCAACCTTCATTTTCCTCTGCCTTTAGCACCTCAGCCACAGTTTTCTTATCCATAAAACAGAGACTGTAGCAGCCGTTGTGGCGGTGAAACTCGGTAGACTGACTTTAACATCAGAAGCATTGGGGAATGTTTGTAAATGGACATAAACGTCCCCCAAGCTTAATTTGTATGGACTGCGTTGTATGGAGTCCCAGGCCCAGAACCTATGCAGGTGACCCTCTTTGGAAATAGTGCTTTGGGTGTGTCACTAGAACCCCACCAAAGGAGCATGAGTTTGCAGCCTAACGGCCTGTGAGTTAAACAGGAGCAGTGGCACACAGAGAGGAAGATGTCATAGGAAGACAGACACTTAGCAGCTATCTCTACAACCCGAGAACTCTAAGGAACCACAAGAAGCTGAAACAGATCAGGAAAGAAATATCAGTTTGGTTTTTTTTGAGGGGGCACACTGCCCTCTGGTGGGAGTGGGAGACCCAGCCTTGCTTCTGGAGAGCTGCCATTGGATTTGAACCACCAAGGCTGTGGGCTGCAGTGCCGCACTCAACCACTATGCCACCGGGGCTCAGCCCGCAATACCTGTTCTTTACACCCACTGTTTGCGATATTTTTATGGCTGTGGCTCCAGGAAGCAAGACATCATTCTTGAATCTCTGTGGGCAGGGCCCAGGAAGGTATGCTTTGAAAAGCCTCACAGATGACTACTGTGTCACACAGTCTTTGGAATCACCAAGCTCAGCAGTTCCAAACTAGCATCTCTCGCGTGGGAGAAAGATGAGGCTTGCTACTCCTGTAAAGACTGCAGCGTCTGGGAA
Source organism: Nesogale talazaci (assembly GCA_004026705.1). NCBI lineage: Eukaryota > Metazoa > Chordata > Mammalia > Afrosoricida > Tenrecidae > Nesogale > Nesogale talazaci. Next base: position 26,629 of record PVJH01020352.1, on the reverse strand, counting down.
ACCCACATGGGCATTTCAAGCCTGCCCTGTAAGATCACTGGGTGTGGAGACTGACTCAATGGCAGTGAGTCTGGTTTTGGTGGCCAATGCTGAGTACCCTCCCGGTCCCTAGAACACTCACCCAAAGCATGCTTTATGCTGTCAAGCCGATTCCCATGCACAGAGACCCTCAAAGTGCTCAGTAAATGGTGCTCCTTAGCTCCTTTTAAGTCACACACACAAAACAAGGTCTGCATGCTGTGGGTTGGGGTTACCACCGACACATATTTTCTTTTTTCCCTTGATTGGTCATTCATCTTTTACTCCATTTTCCGTTCTCCCCCCCCCCCCACCCTTTTCAGACTAGAGTTTGTTCATTATTCTTCTGCAACCACTAATAACGGCAGTGAGGGAGAAGGAAAGAAAGAGCCTCCACACGATTTATCCAGAGATGCAGAACTGCTATACCAGGAGAAGATGAGTGCCTGCTCTGATAGATATTTATGGGGACCTCTCCATTGCAGCTCTGCTCGTTAGAGAGGCTGCAGTTAGGGTTCTGTGAATGTTAATGACCTGCATTCAAGAAGAACTGGCAGGCTCACTCAGTGAACTTGCCCGGAAATACTGTCCTGTAGCAGGTAGCACCTCTCCAAGTGACTGGAATTATCCCCACGCAGGGATCCAGCATGCACCAGGATACCTGCATCATGGAGGCCCGGCAGCTGCTTCCACACAGGTAGTGTGCTGAGTGAAGAATCCCAGGAACAGGAAGGACAGACAAAGACCTCTGGCCACCCGTCAGGAGCCTTGTGAAGTTTGGTGTTAGAGACACGGTGCCTGGGCCAGCTGGGAGGGCACGCACAAGCTTTGAGTTAGATGCCTCTACGTCTTGGTGATGGCTATAGTCTTCAGAGAGGTGCTACGAGCAAGCCCCATTTCCCTTTCAAAAGTGCCCCAGGTTAGACAATGAATTAGGTCATGCTAGTTGCAGGGTGAGAGCAATACATCTGGTAGTCTTAGTGATGTCTCTTCTAGAAGCACCAAGTGGTTGAACTTCTCAGAGCTTCAGGATCCTAACAGTATGGTGGGAGAGAAGAATGCTCCATCTTGGGTTGTTTGGAAGCATCTTGGGAGAGCATATTAAGTGCCCCACACAGTGCCAGCATGGATGGGGTGGTCGATGTTCAGCAGCAGCAGTTGTGTGCCATCCTCACTGCAGAGACTTGGTACCTCCCTGCAGGTTCAGCCCCAACTCCAGAGTTGTCAACCTGATGCTGAGTAATGGAGAACTGAAGGCTCTCATGCTCCATACTCTGTTCACCCATCGGACTCCCCCAGGCGAATGAGAGCCTCTCGGGGGTTGGGTCATGTTTTCTCATTCTTTTCTCTCTCCAGGCATGTGGTTCGGCCCTTTGTCTATTCCAGAGATATAGCCCTTTGTCTCTAACACAGACTTTGCATAATAGTTTAAAATAGCGATTATGGCTAACTTTTACTGAGCACTAACTATGTGCTAAGTAATGTTTTAAATGTCTTATAGGAATGGCATTATTCAATCCTGGGGAGATCGCTGAGGAAGCTATAGCATTATCCTCATTTAAAAGAGTAATACCCAGACACACTGAGGAGATTAAATGACCCACTCAAATCACATGGCTGATAATGCATGGAGCAGGATTTCAAACAAACAAACAAAAATGTAGACTTCAAAGTTCAATCTCATGTCCCTCACTCTCTGCAAGACAGTCCTGTTGCCAAGCCACATGGAGTTACACTGAGGGAGCCAGAGCCTTGGAACTGGAGGAGCCATGGGAAGAACTACACCAGTGCTGAGATGCTTACACTACCAGACTTCCCACCCACTGGCCTGTAGTCTTCCTGCATTTGGCTTCATCGCATAGGTTTGTGCATCTGAAGTGGAATTTATAGATTAGTATCAAACATATAAGCTAACACAGGACTTATAGACTTGATCTTGACTGAGATGGGATTTTTTAAAAAAAAGTTTAATACCATGTTATCTATCAATATTGAGTACCCATTCTATACCTAATACATTATCAATGACTTTATAGTTCTTCCCTTATTTAATTTTTAGTCAAACCAAGAGAGGTAACTTTCTCATTCTTTTTAGCTGGTCACTAAGAATTTCGGGGGTGGGGGTGGGGGGAGAACTTCAAAAAATGCAAACTGGCTGCCATTGAATCGATTCTAACTCATAGTGACCCCAGGGTCAAACTGCCCCAGTGTGCTTCCAATACTGTAACTCTTGATGGCTGGTGGAAGCCTTGTCTTCCTCCCTTAGAGCAGCTGGTGAGTCCAAACTGACGACTTTGAGATCTAGAACCCAACGAGAAAGTGTAGTATCTGGTTCAATTCAAATCTCATGCTTTTTCTGCTATTTTGCTATCTCCCAAGTAATAGGTGCCAATTTTTGTTTAGGAATTAAATGATAGAAATGCAATGTCTAAAATGAAAAATAACATGAAAGATGTCCTTGTCTGACCTTGTAACTTCTACTCTTGAAATTAAGAAGAGAAGACTTTACACAGAGCATCCCTCTGCCCTTCTAGAACCTCATCTTTTGGGGTGGGTTGGAGACAGGAAGGGTTTCCAGGGGAGAATACCAAGCGCCCGCACAGCTTTAACTAGGTCCAACTCTACTTCCTCTTCTGTTGGTTTACACAGGAGGCTAATTGGGCAACTTTAATTTGAATGAAGCTTCCTAGACTTTGTAAACAAACAAAAAAATGAAGTTCATTCCTGCAGGGAATCCAGGGCAAGTATTTCCAGAGCAAAATGGACCGGTAGTAACTGTCTTACAAAGAAACGCTCTTTGCTAGCACGCAACAGCCCCGGGAACAGGACAGGAAGCAGCTGCATAGGCAAACACTTGGTAGGCCCGTGCACATTTGCATGTCAGGAATGATTTAATGGTGAGCCGCCTACAACTCGCCTTGACTCCATTAATGTCAACCCAGTTTTCCAACCTTGGAAGAAAAACCAAAATACCATTCAAAGTGATAAAGTCACACAGCTGAGATGTGAATCTCATGTGAATCTCATGGACAGGGAATAGAGAGGAAGAGAAAGCACACTGCCTGCTTGGGTAAAAACCAGAAGGCCGATGATGGAGGAGGAGGAGACACCAACTCAATTAGAACCTGAGAGAAAACCGTGTGGGTATAAATGCTAGGACCCTTACGGTGACAAGTTGGGCTACTAACCGCCAAGTGTGCAGTTTGAAACCACCAGCTACTCTGTGGAAGAGAGAGGAGTCTTCCTTCTCCCATAGACAATGACAGGCTTGGAAACCCATGGGGGAAGTACTACCCCATCCTGTAGGGTCACTAAGAGTGGGAATTGCCTTGATGGCAGTGAGTTTATTTATAGGAAAGAGAGGGGCTTTCGTGTTGCAGTGATTAAAGCGCATGGTTGCTACCCAAAAGCTCACTGGTTTGCTCCACAGAAGAAAAATATGGTATCAGCTTCCGCCTTTGAAGGCTTATACCCACAGGGGTAGACAGCTGAGGGCTACCTTTGCCTCAGCTCCTCAGCAGAATGGCTTTCCAGTGCTACCTCTGTGAGCCACGCAAATGGACCCTGGCGCCCCTCACACCCTTGTCCGTGCTGGCCCTGCCCTCATCAGGTCCCACCATGCCTCTTGTCCTCTTTGCTTTCAGATCCTGCTGTACCCTTGCTCTGTACCACAGGAGGTAAGTTCCTGGAAATTGCATTCACCAGGTTCCTCAGCCAACCCCTGACCAAAAGAAGGTTGGACCAAAAGAAGCACAGGGGGAGACTGGCTGGTGGGATGAAGGGAGAAGCAATGGCTTTCCTCTGTTCCTGTCGGGTTGTGTTTCTGCTGTGACGGATCTTTTGTGTAACGTCACCACCCACCTAAGAAGCTATCTCCCCTTCATGGATTTAGTCCTGACAGCTTCCTCTGTGGCTGTGGGGTCTGCTGGCAACCCCGGACCCCATGCTCTGCTGACATCACTTCCTTCCCCTCTCCTTCCAGCCCGATAGACAGCAGCAACTTTGTACTGGTACTCAGCTGAGCTGCCCCACTGTCCCTTGAAGTGTTTCAACTCTAACTCCTTAGTAACTACTTCCCTACCCTATCTCCCTCTGTTCCATTTCGTGGCTTGGGGCCTAGATTCCTAACTCTATCCTGGTAGGCATTCTTCAGTTATCTCATTGGCCATGTAATGTTCTTCCCATTTGACTAGCCACCCACCACTGGCCACCACAAAGGCTTTCAGAAATGCAGCTCTAATAGTGTCATTCAAGCACTTGCAAACCCCCCAGTAGCTTCCCACTGAATTCCCACTTCTCAGATCCACCCTCATGATCTTTTCTTTGTGAGAGGTTGGTTTCCTTCTGCACTCTTGTCCCCTACGCCCAGCCAGTCCTGGAATGAACCAGCCTTTTTTAGATCCCAGTGCCTTTAAATACCCTCCCTTTTCTTGAGTGCTATGGCACCTCTCTCCAGGGGCACACTCCCATCCTCTCTCTCCAAACTGCATCCCAGGATGCAGACTTCACCAGACTTCCTTGGCAAAGGTCACTGCCTTCCTTAAGTGCTGTCATGTCATCTAGTACACAGTAGGGAAGCTGTTAATGATGGGAAGCATCTAAAACTCTTCAGCAGTCTGCCTTATTCATCGACATCCTCAGTGAATAAAAGATGGTTTGGCATGTGGGAGGCTCGTAGTAAGTGAGTGTCCCTTGGAGGAGTCAATGAGTAGAGGCTGAAAGGGAACCAAAGTCAAAAAAGACCTACTGTAATTGGATCGATGAAATTACAGAGTGAAGACAGATCAAAGCTAGTCAGCAAAGTGCAACCCATGCCCATCATGCATGTGCCTACGGAATTCCTGCACTGGACAGAGGCTTACCCAGATAACCAACCGTTAGTGTGCCTACAGACTCTCGAATCTAGGCATTCATGATTCTGTCTCTGAACAGTTTTTTGTTGAATAGAGCAGAAAGAGCGCCCGCCTTCGAAATATCAAAAGGGTTATCGTCTATTGTACGTTTGGGAATGTGCCAGGCTCCCTGCCTTTACTCCAGGGTGACGTGCTCTTGTGTGACATCGCTAGTAAATGTGTTGCGATCATGATGATTTCTCCACAGTGTGGTGCTTAATGAGGAAGTGAAGCTGACAAATGTTCAGACTAGATTTCATCCAAGTATGCAACATCTCGATCCAGATTTCAAGTTGATGGGAAAACCGGCCGCTAGATTTGTGAATGAAGGTGTCTTCGCGGTTAAAGTGAGGAGCACAAGGGAGTGAACAGCGGTCCCACGACTTCTCCACTTTCTTCACGTTAAGGGATTGGCTCCTGGGCGTGTGCAGCAGGAGAAAGAATTTCATCCAGAGCACTGATTGCTGGGGGCCAGGGACTGGGGGGAAGTGTATGGCAGGAGTAGCAAGATGAACATCTTTCTGGCTCCCACAGTCCCCTGGGGTGAGTTTCAGGTGCCCATAAAATCCCCTTTTGCCTCTACTGTACACACAATGGTCTTCATAGATGGGTAGCTTTCAATGAGACTTGTTTTAAGGGGTTCATGCACATCATTTCAACATCCAAGATGAAGGGAACATGTGCCAGGTAGAGTGGGGATTCAGGAATGAATCTGGTTCGAACCCTGCCTGCATAGAATGCCGTCTGGCTAGAGGAGGAGAGAGGTGCACACAGCCAGTCATAGAGTGCTGGGTTTTGTGAGGACCACCAGATGCCGTAGAACTGAGTTTGACTCATAGTGACATGCCCCCCACCCCACCCCCACCACCTGTCACAGGAGACTGATCCCTCCAATTGTCCAAGGACTCTGTGCTCAAAAGTCCCTGTTGTGATCTCTCCCTGTTGTAAAGTCCTGTTTTCACTTCATTAACAACAACAACAACAATTCCAAGTGGTCATTGGGTCGATTCCAGTTGTGACAGCTCCAAGTGTATCCACGGAGATTTATGTGCCAGACAGATACCAGTTGCTGATTTTCGGAAAGTAGGTTGCCAGGCCTCTCTTCCAAGGCACCTCTTACTGCTGCAACCCGTTGGCAACAAGTTGGTTTCAACTCATAGTGAGCCCATGTACAACAGAAGAAAATGCTACTTGGTCTTGCAGCTGCTTCCTATTGGCTATGTTTGAGCTCAGGGTGGCAGCCACTGTGTCACTCTATCTCATTGAAGGTACTCCTCTTTCAGCTGCCCCTCTACTTTACCAAGCAGAATAGCCTCGGGGTAGATTCAAACCTCTAACCTTCTAGCTAGCTGCCAAGCATGTTATCTGTTTAGCCATCCCTGTGAGGGCTAAATTTTGGTAACAAAGATCTTAAAAACCATGAACTATGGGGAAGAATACTGAGGTATGGGCATGGGTTTGAGTTAGTGAGAGAGTGGGGAGAAAGAGGGCTTTGCATTATCTGTAATCATAAAGGAATACAATTTAGTAAAACACATGGTGCATGCTTGAATCAGTAAAACCACACTTTTAAATCCTGGCTCTGCAGCCTGGGCAAGCTGTTAAGGTCAAGTCCTTGGTTACTAACCAAAAGATAAGATAGTGGCTTGGAAAAAAGAGGTGCCTCGGGAAAAAGGTCTGGCAATCTACTCTGGAAAATTCTGGTACTGAAAACTCAATGGAGCATGCATGGTGTCTTCATGAGTTGGAGTTCTGCCCAAAGCCAAGTGGGAAATTTCCTCCTTCTATGCAAAAGGCACCTACCTGGTAGCTCTATGGTTACTATGGGAGATAGCCTGAGTTTAGAGCCTGATAGGTCCACATGAGATACTCAATAAACTCAAGTTACCTTTTCATAGTTTAGCCAGCCTTTGACTCTCAGGACATATGAGTGGCTGGTACTCTTGGGCAAGGAGAGGAACTGAACCAGAGGGCACAGCCCAGTCATCGGGGTTTGTGTGGTAGATATATAATCATTTTTTAATTTGAGGATTAAAAGTGAAGGGGTGGAGTGTAATCGGTCAATCAGGTCACAGTCAATGATGTCTCTGTGCGCATGGCTTTCCCCTGAGGCTTCTGGGAAAACTTTAGGACTTCCTCCTTGGTGGCAGGAGACACCTACCTCTCTCTGCGGACTTCCCCGGGAGACAGCGCAGCGGACAAACCACATGGATGCAACCACACCTCTGAAGCCGAAGAAAGCCACAGAGAAATCCCTGCCAGCACTGAGATGCTTATAATGACACTAGATCCAGAGACTCTCTTCCCATTAGTTTGTGATCATCCTGCATTCGGCTTCATTGCATGTGTTTCATGAATCTGAAGAGGACTTTATAGGTTGCTGTATGACACATGGGCTAATGTCGGACTTAATCTGGACTGGGATGGGATGTTTTCTCAATGTTCAATTGCTCTTGTATGTACATCTCTTTCTCATTCACATGTGTGTCCATGGATTTGTTTCTCTAGTTGACCCAGACTAACACAGTTTGTATCACCCTCTCTTGGTGAGGTGCCTTTTTCAGGCACAACCAGTTGATCTGCAGTCGGGTTCGTTACTCTCCAGATGAAAGATAAAGAGGATCAGAGTGTCTGAGCACTTACTCTGTGCCCCAAGCTCACTCAGTGAGGCGCTTCTAGATACACTTCTGTCTAACCAAAGGCTACGTTCACAGGGTCTTTCCACTTCATGCCTTGCTGTGCATTTAAGCATGAGTGACTTCAAGTCCAGGACAAAACCGTCAGAGGGAAGAATCAGTTCTTGAGAGTACTACGCTTGGCGACTGAGGTGGTAAAGAAAATGGCTAGATCTACATCGGCATATTGGACCGGTGATATGTTAGTATAGATGAGTCACTGTGAGCTTTCTGGTACAGTCCTTGAGGAGCCTGTGGCAGAACGACTAAGCACCCAGCTGTCAAATGCAAGGTTTAAGGTTCAAAGCTACCCTTGACTCCCTGGAAGAAAGGGCCTGCTTCAACAAAGACTTGAGCTGAGAAAACCGTAGGCAGTGATAGTTTTACTCTGGGATATATGCCACAACAAGAGCGCAATCGCTTTCACCATAAACTCACTGCCATCAAGTATATTCTGACTCATCCGGACTTTGTAGGACTGAGTAGACATCCTCTTGTGGTTTCTGAGGCTAACTCTGAATGGGAGGAGAAAGTCCCACCTTTCTCCTGTGGATTGGCTGGTGGTTTCAAACTGCCCACCTTGTAGTTCACAGTCCAGCTCATAGTCCACTGTGTTACCACTCATCTACTGCTTAAGAAATGAAGGGGAGGACAGAGACCCCATTTGTCTGAAGGGCTGTTCTTTCTCCTGCACACTAAGTCAGATAGTTTCAAATTTCTTTCTTGATCCCAGATTTCCCTCCTCTGTCTTATGGTTTAAGGAGCCCTGGAAGTGCTTTCAGGAAAGTGTTTGACTGCTAGCCACAAAGCCAATGGTTCAAACTCACCAGTTATGCCAAGGGAGAGAGACGAGGCTCTCTGCAGTCGTAAAGACTTATGGAACATTGTACAACATCACTGAGAGTCAGAATGGACTGAATGACAGTGAGTGGGTCATACAGCTTGGCCTTTTCTCTTGATCACAGGAAAGCCCCTATGGGAACAGGAGAAAACCCCTTTACGTCCTTACTTCCTCAGGATCTCATGGATGCAACCTTCATTTCATGCAACCTTCAGGGATGCTTCCTCACAACCTGCTGTGTGCACCTCATGGGGACCAAGGTGATGGAGGGTGGTGGCCATTTCCCCTTTATGGATGAGGCAAACAAGCCTTGGGAAATGGAAGTGACTGGCCAAGGCCACACCCATAGTGTACAGGGAGTCTGGGGGTGGACTGGTCATTCTTTTTCATCTATGATCTAGTGTTGAATCAAAAGGAAATGAATGGGGACCTCCAGTGAGCAACTTGACCATCTGTGTTCTTTCCATTTACCACTCTGCCAAGCTTCCAACAATCTGTCATTGAAGACCAAGGAGGGGAAAAAAGAGAAAAGTCCTCCTAGAATTCACTGGCTGGTTATTCCTAATCATTAGAAATTCTTTCATGTCTAATCCAATGACATGAAAAGGTTTTAAACAGGGCAATTATTAGGTGACCGAATAAAGAACTTTTTCGGCCAAAAGAATATCTCATGAGAGAGTGGAGAGCAGACAACATAAAACAAACGCTCTGTGTATTTCTCATGAGAAAATGGCACCAGTCACTGCAGGGGCTGGGTCTGTGCCATTCAAGCAGTTGATGGTGAAGCTTTAGCTTCAAGTTCAAGGTTGTGGTCCATAACACAGCCTGAAATAGGTACTTCAGCTGTTGCCCAGGGTTGCACCATGCTTCCGTGCCCCTGGTGGGACTAGAGTCAAGTCCAAAGGCTGAATGTATACACAACGAATGCAGTCATGGAGTCCAGCAGAGACTGCTCCTCCACTCACGAGTGTGCATTTTGGATAGTCTGAGAGTCTAGACTATTGATAGCCGAAGTTCACCAGCATGGTGAGTTGGCAGAAATGAAGGCTATGTTTCAGTCTTTCTGGAGATGGAAAATGATGTGACATCATCAGCTCGGAGTGCTACTGAATGGAGTCAGTACGGACCCTGCACCCAGAAAAACCTCAGTCATCTGCCCTAGAAGGTGCTGCCGGGTTTGCCTGGGCCCCTTTGAGTCCTGTGCCTCCTGCAGGGTCTCCTACGTTAACATCTCCCCATCCCTCACTGTCTTTGTGCCACGTTGCAGGTCATGCCAGCAACATTGATGCCACCATTGGCTTTTCAAGGTCCTGGCACTGACAATCCTTGTGTAGTCAATATTTAAGATCACGGCATCGCTGGCTGGTACTGGTGCTGAATGTGCTCAGCTGTTAACCAGAGAGGCTGACAGTGAGTCTCCACAGAGGGGCAGAAGAAAGGGCTGATGATTTGCAAGGGGCACCCAGCAAGTTCATGGGAAAATTCCGCTGTCCCCCACATTCAGTGAAACTCCTTGCAGCTGTGAAAAGCCAACTCATCAGAGTGATTTGGGAGTAGGTCTCAGACCCACGGGACCACTCTGGGTCAGAATCCAGTGGATGGCACCTGGAGTTACAGCCCAGAATTTCTGAAATCCCTGATCTTTGCATGGTGCCATTCACCCTAAGGTAGCAAGTCAAACAATCTTTGATGCCTACATTCTTGGCTCTTGGCTCCAAGAAGCGGGGCTCTGCCGGAACTCCAGGGTGAACCTTGCTCCCTTACCCCACATGGGATCTGATGGTTCAGCAACACTGGTGTCTTCGATACACTGTTCTTCTCTGACTCTCCTGGGGTTGCTGTACTGGGACCTGACTCAAGGACAACTCCTCTGTTGTTCTTTTCTGCTTACTGAGCAGGAGCAACAGGAATGGTCACAGGCCCCACTGTGAAAGCCCAACATTCCCTGGGGATGAGGCATCCACCAGCAAGGCTAGCCCACAGTGGGGATCCAGGAGGACAAGGTAGGGCAAGGGCAAGGTAGGGTGAGGGTACCTAACAGATGATAGAAGAGCCCTGATGGCACAGTGTGTACGAGCTGGGCTGCTAACCACAAGGTCAGTGATTCAAAACCGTCAACTGCTCTCTGGGAGTAAGACCAGGGCTTCTGATATCATAAAGCTTTACAGCCTCAGAACCCCACAGGAACAGCTCTACTCTGAGCTGTGGGGTCACTTACCATAAGCCAGAAACAACCCATTGGACGCAGGTATGGTTTAAGGCTAACAGGATGGTTGAAATCTCCCAGCTGCTCAGCAGGAGATAGACTTGGTTTTCTATTCCTATCATCCCACAACCCCGAAAACCTTATGCAACAATTCTGCTCAGTCACCCCTGGGGACGAGGAGCTGAAAGCCCCTCTATAGCACAGAACAACAGCTGGGAGGGTCTCACAGCAGATGAGACCAGCTTTCATGCGAATTAGAACAAGTATCTAATTTCACAAAGGAGAACACTGAACCGCAGTGGGACAAAGAGGGGGATCACGATAACCTCCATTAGAAAGTTGGGAAGCTCAGGGCACAAGGGGAGGCGCCTCTCTCTACATTGGAGCATACACTTTGGACACAGAGCCTCTCCAAGGCACCTAAACATGCTGAGGGCACCTCTTAGAGACGCTATCACCCACAGATGGTACTAGGGCTCCGGGAACCACTGCCGGCAGCTCAGGCAATGCTGGAGCTTTCGAATTAAAACTCCGAATGCATTGAGTTCTTGGTTATTTTGGAGGTTGAAAATCTGGAAAATTTTCTTACAAGAACCAAGTTTCTTAACGCTTTCTAAAGGGTTGGATCACTGATAAACAAACAAAAGTCTGGATTCCATTCAAACTCACAGAGACTCTAGAGAGGGATTCAGAGGCTTTGTAGATCTTGGGTGGAGCTGGAAGCCTCCTCTTTCTCCCTCAGGGCAGCTGGTGGATTTGAACCTCTATCCTCCAGCGCTTATCCAACAGCATCACCGGGGCTCCCTGTATTGAATATCCCTAGAGTACTGCATTGTACCTGTCTTTCACTTACCCGCTTACCAGGATGTGGGTCAGTCCAGGACCTCAGGAAGCTCAGAGAATGATAGGGGGGAAAATAAGTCTGAGACTGTGTGGCCAGTGCCATACATCGTTGGAGGAGAGCCACTATAGGCGGGCACCAAAGCAAGCCTGATCTGTGGGCACGATTTGTAGCAGAAGTCCATAAACTCTGCCCAGAGGATGCTAAGCTTGGAGCTGGGCTGGAGTGCTGTGAGTGGATGGTGGAGAAATGGGGGAGGGGGGGTGCTGAGGTTGAGCTCAGGACAGCTGGACCACAAGCAGGTACGGGGAGACATCCGGAGGCTGGGCTATGAGCGCTGGTGTAGGGGTGTGTGTGTGTGTGTGTGTGTGTGTGTGTGTTTTCAGGTGCTATTATGCATGGAGATGGTGTAGTCAGGCTGTTTTAATACATTCGCAACAACCAAGGCAGCAAATGAGGCGTGTTTCCTCACGTCTCCAAACCTGTTAGGGGCAAAGGAGGCAATTTCGGCACAAATTGAATTGGAGGGAGCTGTGTAAAGGAGGTCCACACCAAATTGAAACACAGAAAGCAGGCCAGTGTCCCTGTGACAAAGGGGCTTGATTAAATGTAAAGGCCTTGGGAGAAAAACACCTTTCTCCTCCTCCAGGCCCACAGTCTGTTCTCTACCCACTTTGCAAAGAGGGGCCCAGAGCTGAATATGCCTCTTCATCAGAACTAATAAGCCCTGAGTTTTGGAGCCAGTATTTAGAAGCTAATGGTGGTTTTAAAACACAGGAAGTGAATGAGAGAAATGGGCATTTATCAAGAAAAGGTTCTCATGAGGGAGAAGGGAAGCAGAAGTCAGTGGAGGGAGAGCCTGGAGCAGGGGACAATCCAGCTATAAAATATAGACTCTTAGTCTGGGAGGGGCACCAATTGCTCACTGGGCCTGTCAACCCATTCCATGTTTGAATCCTCTAGATTAAGGTGTCTAACAGTGGCTTTCTGATCTCAGCCGGCCCAGCTCTGGTGATGGAGAGCTCACTGTCTGCGTGCCAACCCAGCCCAGCCAGGAGTGGTTCTGGTTTACTGTGAGCCAGTGGGGGGTTGCCAGTGGTGGACCCGGTACAGCTCCCCCCTTCTAGGTATTCCTTTGAAACCCACCGCCTGTTTGCTCTGGGTCAAATATGCCCAGGTTCTTGTGGAATGGAGTTTCAAGCCCCGTATTCCTCTATCTTGAACTTGCAGCACCTCCATCCCCACCAACAAACAAACCAATGAAAGCGTACATTGCTCTTGGCTCCATGCTGACTTGCAGCAACCTGATAGGAAGGGTTTCTGAGAGTATAAGTCTCAACAGGCACAAAAGGTTTCCACTCTCTTCCAAGAGTGATCGGTGGGTTTGAACTGCCAGCCTTTTGGTTGCTTCACCCACAGTGCCACTCCGGCTCCTGTAAAACATGCCGGTCTGTATGCATCCTCCTGAAAGGGCAGAGTCCAGAACGGCTAACAATGTTCCTGGCAGAACTACTGCAGCCCCACGACAGCTCTGTGAGGGACAGAGCTGGGGTTCTTGAGGACTGGCTTGACCACAATTGCCTACACTCTTTCCATACATTGTGGAGCTGAATGCGATCAATAGAGATCAATGACCCATGCTGTTGCAAAGCCCGGTGTCCCCTGGCTCTCCAGCGCGGTGGGAACTGTACAGATAACTTGCCTCGCACGGACTTGGAGCAGCAGCCTGGAGCCAGTGATGGTTCTTTCTGTCTCAGACTCTGGGTCCCAACAGCACCGGAGTCCTCAGTATTCTTTGTTGCCCTCAGTGCATGAGCCTGGGGGTCTCTGCATGTTGACTAAACAGGACTTTTTCAAAATATTTTTTTCCACTGGCTGGGACCTGTTAGGTCCCCTTAGACCTTCTTAGTTGTTGTCTTCTCGACCACCTTCCCAGTAGATGGGCAGCTCTCTTGTTATCAGGAGGCTGTCCCTTCCTTGACCGTATAGCAGTCACCCCCTAACCCAGGGTCTTCATGGTCTATATTGTTATTGATGTTGAAGCAGAAATCTCGGGGACAAAAGGCAGAGACATGCGGACAAAAAGTGAGAAATCACTTTTTCTTCTCAGTCCATGTGCTCTACAAGTGCTCCCTAGCAAAATAGGTTTTCAGGAAGTGTGTGAGTGAAATCCCATGATCTACTTCCCCACAAAGTCTTACAAGTCCTTCCAACCCTGCACCTGTGTTCGGGGCAGGGTTAGCGCAAAGGAAGAAGTGAGTGTGGCCAAGGGGCTCTGCCATGTGTGTTTTAGGAGGCCACACATTCACTCAACAAACATATGCTGAAGTTGCCTGGGGGGGGCGGACGTGCTGCCCTTGGCACACCTGAGACCTCGAGGTCCTCACACCAAGGCTGCCAGCCTTCCTCTGCCGCTGCCTGTGGGCTTCCCAAGGAGTGCCCAGCCTAGAGCCAGAGCCATGTGTTCAAAAAGAGGGCTTCTTGGGCTGCCCTTCCTGTCTCGGCCCCCACGCCGAGAAGAGGTGTACTTACACTTACTGGTTGGCTTTTGGGCACATCATAAACACCTTCCTTCTTTTGGCTGGTGGGAACCTACGGAAAAAGGGAAAAATCGTCAAAACTCTCTGCTAGTCTCTTCAAGGAAGCAGGCTGGTCACGGCGGCTAGGCCAACCAAGGGCCCTCAGGGAGGCCTGGAGCTGCTCGAACCCTTGCAAGCATCAGACAAGCTCATTGTGAGAGCATGCACATCACCGAACAGACAGAGCAGGGTTCTCTGCTCCGGGAACCCTCACGGAAACCCAGAATCCCACAGAGATGCAGGGGACATTTGTGGGTTAAAAAAAAAATCCTAATTTAGATAAAATAATTAGATAAGTTATATTAATTCGATAAAAAATCAAACCCAGGGAGGGACCATGAATGGCAATGGATACCTGGGACTAGCATCCCAAAGCTCCTCACTTTGTTTCTAACATTGATCTGCATTGCCCGCCCTGGCTCCCTCCCTTGCTCATCCATCTGGTCTTAGCCGGCCTCTTGCGGACTGAAAGGCCCGAAGCAGGTCCCCTAGCTCCCGCAAAGTTCACTGTTATGGATATGAAAAGAATGAAAAAAAAAACACGATTAGGCACCAAAGTACTTTAAAGGACTAGAACGGTAATTACTTTGCCATTGATACATTCTCTGAATACATACATTAACATATATTATGATAATAGCAACACACTGAGTACTTTTCTATTGTGTCCGTCCAGGGCGTAGCAGGAAGCATTCTAGACTGGAAGCAATCCTTAGCTGCTCCCACCTAAGCAGCCGCCACACCTGAGCTTCCCCCTCCCTCACAGGGATCAGCCAGCGGGGGTGGTTGAACTGTCTGATAATGTATCTGGCTTTCCATCGGGCTGGGAGTTCCTTAAGAGCAGGCATCATTTCTTATTCATCATACAATTCTGGGGCCAAACACCCAACAGGCACTCGATACATGCCTGCTGAGTAAACAGACCCAAGAAGATTATGAACAAGAATGAAGAAAAGGAAAAAAACGAAAGAACTCTGTAGCCTTGGACCCGCTAAATTTACTAATTAAAAAAAAATGTAGGGAAATCTATTCCTTGTGTTCCTTCATCTTTTTCCTTCTCTCATAATCAAAACAGGATCTTCGCAGTAATCCTATAAGTAAATTGAAAATATAATCTCCGTTGCGAGTGGTAGAATATCATCTCAGAGACGTTAGGGAAGTCGAGCCAAAGCTCTGTAGCTATTAAGTGAGAGGGTTCAAGCCCCGCTCTTCCAAACTCCCAAACATGTCATTCTTTAGAAACAGGAGTTCACATGGGCCGGGCACTCTGTAGGTGCCAGGCACCGTTGTAAACACGTATGTTTTAAGGATATTCTCATATACCCCTTAGGACAACTCTGTCAGGCTGAGACAAAAATTGCCCCGGAGCTCCTAGGTGGCACCAACAGGGAACACACTTGGCTGCTAACCAGAAGGTTGAAAGTTAGAAACCACTGAGAGGAACCTCAAAGAAAGGCCTCGATTTCGTCTTCCACTGACAGCTCTATGGGGCACAGCTCTCTTCTGAACGACTGGAGATTGCTATGCACTGGAATGGGCTCCACAGCACTTGGCTAGGTGTAGCTGTCCCCACATGGCCGAGAATGTTAATGAAGACGGGTCGGGTCAGGAAACAGGAGAGCTAGGACCCAGCGAGCTTGCCTTTTCCCCAGCTGGCTAGACCACACACACAGTCAGGGATCTCTTAGCACCACTCAGACCACTACCACCCGTGGTCTCATTTCTCTCTTCCTTGGGTCCCCCAGTCTGTGTTCCCAGAAGCTCTTGCATCTTCTGGCAGAAAATGGAGCTTTGAGGGAGCAGAGCTGGGTTCCTATCATGCCTTCTCCAAGTTGCTCTGGTCGGCAACCAGTTTGCAGGGAGCCAAGGGAGAAGGCAATTTCGTTGCTCCTGATAACCGGGCCCTATCTCAAAGGAACCCTCTAAGCATGCCTACCGCATCCTTGCTAACGAGGGCCAATAAATTAGCAGTTCTCACTTTTGTTTTCACTTGCTCACCCTTTCCTGAGCGAAATGAACAGTGCTCTGTTCCCCCTACTTCACTGCTCACTCCGGGCACTTAGCACAGCTGAGCCGCGGCGGACTCTCAATTATCCCTGCAAATGGAGGAGAAGCAGTGGGATGTATAAACCCAAACTGTGCATAATTGAAAAAGCTTTTCACTTGGCTATCCCATGGGTGAGATATCAATCTGCCTGTTTGTCCTTTAAGATTGATCTCAGTCAGGACATCTTCTGGAAGCCTGACCTGATCTCTAGGTCTGGCGTGGAGGCTTCCCCAAGTGCCCCTGCAAACTCGGGGGGCTTCTTGTCCCGAGGGCTCATCCTGTGCTGTGTGTGTGCTGTGCTTCCCTGGGACCAGATGGAGCTGGCCCCGGACTGGGCACAGCTCCCTGCCTCCTTGGGGCAGGTGGACAGGCACCGGGGCTACTGCAGGTAGAACCCTATCTCTGTAGGTTTCTGAGCCTAACTCCTTATGGGAGCAGAGAGCCTCGTCTTTATTCCTTGGAGCGGCCTGTGGTCAAACTGTTGACTTTGTGGTTAGCAGTCCAACACATTGGCCGCTACCCGACTCCCTCAGCCCATGGAAGCAGAGAGCAAATCATGCTATACATTGAAGGTGGGGACCATGTCTCAACCACTGATATGTCCTTATGCTTGTCGGGTGTTATGGATTCCACAGATAAGTGACTTTTTGAATAAATAGGTTAATTATGTAAAATTAAGTTACCAGTTGTACCCTAGGTATAGAGAATATACTTTTTTAGCTTATTAATTACGGGCACTAATGTAGAGAGTCAGCGTGTTGGGTGGCACAGGATCCTGTCAGCTGTTCTCGAGTCATGAACCACGGTGCCCAGGTGTGGAGCAGACCTGCTCCATGTGGCTTTCAGGCCGTGATGTTTGGTGGCAGATCTCCAGGCCTGACTTCTGAGACTCCTCTGGTTGGGTTCGAACTCTCAACCCATCA
Source organism: Nesogale talazaci (assembly GCA_004026705.1). NCBI lineage: Eukaryota > Metazoa > Chordata > Mammalia > Afrosoricida > Tenrecidae > Nesogale > Nesogale talazaci. The sequence goes on along the minus strand of PVJH01020352.1, from coordinate 9,607 downwards.
GCTAGTGTGTAGTTGACCATCCAACTACTTGCACCACCCAGGGGCTCTGGCCTGGGACTGGAGACTTACCATTTTAACACCAAAGCACTTGACACTTCGTAAGCATGGATAAAAGGGGCTTTCGGAAGGACTGAATCTGAATAATGGCCACTGGGTCAGCTCAGACCCTGCTTACCTAGGAAGCCTGAGAAGGAACACTGGGTTGAGAAGCAGAGACTCTGACAGGGGGACAGTCCACAAATGGGGAGAACATGATTTTCTCATGTTTAAAATGATGATCATCATCATAGCTGCTCTTCCTGTGTCAATTTATGATTAGAAGGCTCAACATTAAGCGATAGGAAAATACTTGGTACTGTGAGGCTCTGTATTTTTTGTTTTTTAATAGATAACTTTTTTTGAGCACTCAAAAATGAAAGGCAATTATGATGATGAGGATGATGATAGCTTGGGAAATGAGACTACTGATCTTCATCAGTTACTCAGGGGTTCTCCTGCCATTTGCTGGCGTTAAAAGGGCTGGAGTCAAATGAGGGTGCTGCCTCCTGCCAGGCTCTCTGACAAGATGAATGGTGTTGTGTTTTCCTTGCTGCAATGCATCCTTGTAAAACATCTTATATAGTGTCTGGCACTGATGACTTTAGGAAGGAAAGGGATGGAGCATTTTACCCAGAGCCTACTATGTACCATGTGAGATAATGATTTCTTTAACTTGTCATTGTGAATTGGGTGAACAGAGAAACTCCATTTCTCACCCAACAATTCATAGGCATTGTGTTCCCTGGTCTGGATTACAGTCTTATCATTTGTCCCAGGCCTTCCCTGTGTTTCTCATTTCCATTCTTCCTACCCCTTCTGAACTTTGTCCCACTTACCACTTCAAACCTGCAGTCATTTCTAGGTGTACATGGTCCAGCACCCTCATTTTATAAGCTCTGGAATTGAAATGCAAAGGCCATGTGCCCAAGGTCACAGAAACAGAAAAAAGGATGTCTCAGCAGAATGGCCTACCTGAATCCACAAAGCAGGGTGTGTATGTGTATGTGTGTGTGTGTGTGTGTGTGTAAACCTGAGGCTCTCCATCCTGGGGACCTACAATTCACAGGGAAGGAATGAATAGGGGGAGGGGAGATGAATGAAGCACCTAATGCAGCCCCTTCAAAGTCCAGCCTTAACTGTAGGCCAAAAAGCTTATCTCTTGTTAAGCAAATTGTGCCCCTGTGGTAAGGCTTAAATGAAAGAGGAGAATGACCAGAGGCCTTTTCAATAGAGGGTGATAAAATATTCATTCCCTCAAATGGCACCTTGCCGTTAATGAGGAACAAGCAGGAGAGCAGGGGGCCAGAGCTATGAAGACAAGTGTTGATTTTTAGATAGTGACCCATTGGCTAGCGCCAAATCTGATTGCAGAGCTCAACATCCTGGAAGCCTGCACTGAACACAGCCTAGGACAATAATCTGAATTAGGTATTGATTGATGTGCACGTAGGTGTGCAGGTTTCCAAGTCCAGGAGAGGAAGCTCCACCTCTGGCTCAGGGGTAGTTCCCAGGCAAGATGCCTTCTCTGGGAGTGTCACTTTCTCTGTCTGCATGGAGAAAATCAAGACTCAAAGCCCCTAGGGTGACTGTGAAAGATGAGAAGCCTGCCAACCTCTACTCACAATCAGACATGATAAATGTTAGCAACACACAGAGCGAGTGTGAGAGTCAGAGAGCAAGAGTCAGAGAGAGAGTGAGAGAATTGCCTTGTAGACAAAGCAACCAACATCCTTCTCTGAAGAAGGGGGGTTTTCGGTGATATGCTGGTTGCAACAAGTACATTAAAAATCTTGCATGAGGGACCTTTCATCTTACTGAGGGGCCCATTTTACAGAGAAGCAAACTGAGGTCCTGAAAGGGAAAGTCATCTTCATAGGATGACTGGCTAATATCTCCCTGCCTCTCATAGGAAGAGTCTGTAAGGCTGAACCCTGATTTCTCATACTAAGCATATAGGCAACTTTTAATAATCCCAACTTTGTACACCATGAAATTAAAGAATCACGTTTGACTGGCTGAGCAGGCTCTTGTACGAAGCTCTCAAGTCCACTCACCCAGATTCTACCTTCCATCAGCCAAGAGGGTGTCCCTTCTAGGAATTCCACTGTGCATGCCAGACTCAGTGGCTTCAAGAGTGCACCAACACATGGCTTTTTTTCATTGCACAAGAGCAAGGCCATCAGGGGGAAATCACTCCTCAATTTAATAACTGGGGAAACAGAGCCTCCTAAAGGGTGGGAGCCTTGCCTTTTACTGCTCAGCCAGGAATCGCTGGTGAGAGAACCAGAATGAGAGGCAAGCTCCCAAAGCTGTTCTTCCCAGTGTCCTGGCTGTCCCTGCCATACTGTCCTCCAAGGGCCACACAGGGGAACCCTGCCAATTGCAGTTTTAGTCTGGATGCAGAAGCTTCTGAGAGCAAAAAAGCCTCATTTTATTTCCCAGCCTCTCTTTACAGAAGGGCTGGTTCATGGAACCTTTGGTCTCTCATCAAACACGGCAGATTTGTCCTTTAGAATCTGACGTGGAAGACAAATTTCTATAATGGAAGCTTTGAAAGTGACAGCTGGACACCAAACTCCCAGGTAGAACCTTCAGCTTGGTTAGACTCCAGATCGATGCAGGAACAGTTCGAGTCTTACTTCCCAATGCTGGCGATCACTCAAGTTTTTGGGAGAGCTGAAATTGTGCTTTGGTCATCTAAGTGTCTTACACATTTGAGAAAAATGTAAAAGATACCCTCTTCTCGTTTCAAAATCATTGCCTATCAGTGAAGCAAACTGTCAGTGCACTTGGCTGCTAACCGGGAGGTTGGGAGTTCCAGTTCGCCCGGAAAACCCAAGCCAAGCCAAGCCAAACACACTGCCATGAAGTCGATGCCAGCTCACAGAGCTCCTATCGCACAGGGAGAACGGTGACTCTTCATGAGAGTAGAAAGTCTGGTATTTCCCCTGAGAAGTGCACTGGGGGTTTTGAACTGCTGAACATGGGGATAACCACTCTGCCCGGAAGTGCCAGGAAAACCCCACGGAGTACAATTTGACTGTGACACACCCAGAGTCACCATGATTTGCCAAGGACTCCATGGCAATTAGGGCACTTAGTAAGTGCTAAAAATTGTACAAAGCCCTGAAATAAAAAAGTAAAATTACGTCTTATTTTTCCCTTTTGTTCTATAATGTTTGCACTTCAACTCAAGATTAAAATTCCAATGAGTGAAAAAATAGAGATCTATCTGAGGGCTGAGCCCCGGTGACATAGCGGCTGAGTGCAATACTGCAGCACATTGCCTTGGTGGTTCAAATCCAGCAGCAGCTCTCCGGAAGCAAGGCTGGGTAGCGCTCATGACCACCAGAGGGCAGTGATGCTCACCCCCCCAAATAGAAATCTATGTGTTGGATATACTGCTATGTTGCTATGACCCAGCGGTTAGAAGGAAATGCAAGATGGGAGAGCTTCGGCTCTACCTTTAGGTGCACTCCTGGTTCAAATCCTGCCTCTAAGTTTTACCATCTCAAGGAAGTTACACAGCTTCTCAGAGCCTCTGTGTCTTTGTACAAATGGGATTCAAATACCTCCATTACAGAAATTTTGTAAGAATCACATGAGTTTTCTTTCTCACTCTGAACGGTATCATATTAGAAGGTCCTGACTAGAGAGTAAGAGAAAAATGTGAAACAAAATTAAAATTATTTTTAGAGGCCAGGCTTTCTAGTAACCCTCAAGCTTCTCCCCCTTCAGGCGGGGTCCGGAATTTCCCTTTGGGCTTAATTTCCAGGCAAGCAGAGGGCACTCCTTGGTAGAACAAGCATGTAAGATCAAAGGAGTAGCATTTGCCTGGGGACAAAGTGCAGCGAGTAAGAAGGGTTAGGAAAGAAAGAGGAATGGAAGGGAGAAACAGGGTTGAAAGAGGTACCCAGTGTTCAAAAGTGCAATCAGTGACATGAAACAGGATGCGGATAAATTCCTAAATAGAAAGCAGATTAGCTTTGTAAACCTTCACCCAACACACAGTAAAACACTTTACCAAAAAATGTGTTCTGCACATCATAAATGATTGAAAGCATTAATTTATGTCCCCTTTGGAATGGATAAAACATCCAGTGTTCTGTCTTTTGAATGTTTATTTGGTTAATATCTCCAAAGTTGTTCTCAAATAGCATATTTGAATGTGCACTTTATTTTTAGTGGCGGGGTTGACTTTTTAAAGAAATCTGATGAGAAAATGATTCTGAGACATGAGAGGCCTGGCTGCATAAGGACAACAACTCTGTAACGTATGACTTTACGTTTGCTAACCTGTCAGTGAAAGACCAGAGAGCTTCATGGAGTCGACGGAGAGAGAGAATGAAAAGATCATGGAATCTGAAGCCCCATCACAGAATGTTAGATCTTCGTGTCTTCTTAACATAATTATGACCCATTAAAAATTAAAACACTGCTCCCAACTGGCCACTAAACCTTTCAACAACAAGGCATGAAAAATCCTGGCAAATTAAAACCACCACCACCACAATAAACACAACACAAAACAGAAACCTGGCAAATTGTAGGGGGAGGAGTATCCAGTTCATGCAATCCTGGAATGACTGAGCCAGCTAGGCAGACCCCTGAAAGTGCAACCCCTTAATGCTTAAGACCCTTCAATACAGTTGATAGCAGTGATACAGCGGTTAAGAGAGAGAGGCAAGCAGTTCTATACCTGATAAATGTTTTCTTCCGTTTCGGGATCACGGATTGGCTCGTGTCCAGCCTCAAACACAATGTACTATAACAGGAGCAGCCCGAGAGGACAGGTCAGAGGTGGGAAAAAGAAAGAGGAAAACAAGCATTTGGAATTCATGAGCTAAATCACAGTGAGCAAGAAAAGTCCCAAAGGCCTGAAGATCAGCCCTTCAGTCGGGATGACAGGGGTCTCCGTAAAGAGAGAACCTCCACTGTCAGTAGCACCTGACCTCAGCCAGGTCTGAGTGGGTTGGCTCATCACTCTCAGAGGGGACTCTCAGGAAAGCTTGGGGCCCCCAGGAAACCTGAGCGACAGTTTTTGTTTCCAATGAATCTTAAGACTCAAAGTCTGGAGGAAAGTCTCAAATGTTCAAAGACACCCCTCTCATGCCCCCAGCCCTCTTCCCCAATAAACATCACCTTTTGCATTTAAATTGGGAAAATCACATTTTTCTTGTGCATGTTTCCGAAGCTAAGAAAGCATGGGCTATTTCAAAAAAAGGACAAGATTCTTAGATTCTTTGTGAGCCAGTTAGTTGGGGACTGAGCTCCTATTATAAAGGCCACCCTTGCTTGTAAGTGTCCCTAAGCAAGAAGGAACTTTCATAAGGTCCTTTTGGGCTCTTTTGACTTTACTTTTACAGTGCGGTCTGCACTAGCGACTTCTTCAGCTTCAAACTCCCCAGGCTATTTAACCCTTGGTCTCACAGTACCAGCTTTCTGCACGGAAAGAGACATCCACCTCAAGATATCAATGCGCATAGCACATATATGATTGACACCAAGTGACATGTGAGCCTCAGCATTGTAGGTTCAGAATTTCCTTTATGTCAAGTTCTGGGCTCTCTTTTTTGGAAGTACAAAGCAAGGGGAGTTTCAGCTCTCTCATTCCAATATTTCTGCAGAGAGGCCACAGTTCTTGGAGAAGAGGTGAGAGGACACTCCAGATGGTCAGTGGGGGGGCTTTGGGTTCCTCCTTTCTCTCCTCATGACCATCCCAGGGTCAGCCTGGCTAATCAGGGTCCAGAGACTTCGCCTTGCTGCTTTTCTACAGATTATAGACATTCCTCTGGGTTTGCGTTAAAATGCCGCCAAAATGTCAGCCCTTGTCTCTAGCCCTGAACGCAGAGAAGCCTCCTCATTATTCATTCTCTTGCTAATGAACTCAGAATATTCAAGAGGTTCTTGAAAGCCTTCGGCTCTGGGATCAAACTTTTACAGATTGTGGAAGGGGCTGAGGCAGGGGCACGATGGGAAAGGCACGTCTCCAAATCCCACTTTCCTGATGCAGGCCAAATGTCTGCTCCGTTTTTATGGAAATTTGCTCCTGGAGGGGCTGGCAGATGGATCTCCCCCACAGACATAAACCCAACCCCAGTGCAGGCTCTGCAGCCAGCGGATGCTGCTGGGGCCTGGCACACTGTTTGAACCCCAGACCTAGCCCATCCTGAATGGAAACGTCTAACTGTGGTTCCGGAATTACCTGGTACACAGGATCTTCAACATCCTCTTCCAAAATGGTCTACGACAGAGTGACAGGCGGGAGGGTGAAGGGCAGAGGACATAAAGGGGAAGAGGTGAGACTGTATTCAGAAATCACAGGACAGCGCAGAAACCAGCTCTGGGGGGACTGGCTGGCAGGTCATTAAGGAAGAAAAAGACACAGAAAAGGCAAAACCTCATATAGTCCTCCCCTGTCCCCTGAACAACTCCCTCCTCCCCATACCACCCCTAACAACAGCCAAAATAATTGTGTTTCTTGGCACTCTTCCCCCAAAAGCTTGCTCTGGATGAAAGACTGCACTTTCTCCAAAGGATCGGGAATCTCAGGGCATAAGGAGTGCTTTCTAACTCTAAATGCTTGCTCTGGGTGGCTGAAATTCACATGGGGCCCTTCCATCTTTGGTGACTTCTTCCTGGCAGAGGGAGGAGAGCCCCTGACTGGCAGCTTTTACATCTGCTTCTTGTTAGCCCCTGTCTTCTGCAACCCTAGGATCAGTTCGCAAGTATACCTGGTACACAGCTTGTTCACACTGCTTATCCTTTTGTGCCTTTTTTTCCAATTCTTCTCTTTGCTTCAATTCATAAATGAGTTGAAAGAGATCTCGCAAGTCCAGAATAACAGGTTCGGCCTGGAGTACAAGGTTTGGGTAAGCGCATTCAGTGGAAAATGACTGGGTCGCAGCCACCAACTTTTGCTACATCCCGCAGTCCTTCCTATTTCCCATTACCTTGAAAGCCTTCCCTCCTTAATTAATTCTACCTTGTTTATATTGGTTTAGCAAATTGTATCTAGGATAAAGTTCATTTCTTCAACTAATTATATTTGCAAATTCATAATAATCGTAAGCATAAAAGGCATTGCTTTTATTTATTAGTAATTTCACGTACAATGAAATTAGGGTAGGCCTGATGGCAAAGCAGCTCTTTGTTTTCTCATATTTTCTCTTTAAATGAAGCTATGAGCTCAAGGAAACTTGTTTGTACACTGAGCTTCCATCCAGTTTAATCAGAAAGGAAAATAATTAGTCATTAGGAAATACGCACTGGAAACAAACAAACAGACCGGATGGGTATGAACGTGGTGTCTTGCTTCACGCTTGTCCCTGCTTGGAGACGGGAAGCTGAGCATCAGATGCTAGGGAAGATGCCTCTCTATCTCATAGTACAAGGGTGGGCTTTCCACAACCAACAGACCCCCAAAACAAGGAGACATTGGCCTTGGGTGAAAATACTTACCGCCTGGGCCGTTTTGATAGCAACGAATCTGTGATTCCCTTCCTTCCCACAAACGTATCCAAAGGCCCGGTGGTCTGTGATGTCCTTGGCAATGTAGGAAATTTCATGAACGGCATGGTGATGCTGAAGGGCCTATCAGAGACAAAAGGAAAACGCCTATTTTATGAGACTGTTTCTTTGAGCTGTTGATCAATAAGAGAAGTGTTTTTGCAATGTGTGAACAAGCCCGGAGGGTTTTGGAAAAGCTGTTGAGTCCAGATGGGAAGCAAAGGCGTCGTGGCTGCCCTTGACAAACAGTGTCTCCCCTCCATGGTCCTAATGCTGGGACCTGAGGGAGAGAAGCAGGATTGCTCACATGATGAGCACGCGTCTACAGGGAGGGCTTCTTTCAATGGCCAGAACCAAGTACCTGCAGGAGTGCTAGCTGTTCGAGCCTTCTTTTTTTTTTTTTTTTTTTTTTTTTGAGCCTTCTTCAGGATGCCGCCTGGTCAACTTCTGCCCTGATCGCCTCTCACTTTATAGACACAGGGGCCTTGCTCTCTAGTTGTGGGGCAGGTGGTGTACCACACAACTCCTAGGGGGTGCCTTCATTCACGTGCATGAAACCATAGGGTTGTATGGTTTTCACACAACTTTGCTGGCAGAGGGTGCTAGAGAGTCTTGAGAAAGGAATAGTTGCCTGGTCCCCAGACACCAGTTGAGTGAGAAGTAGGGCAACATGTGTCTCTCAGCCTTCCAGTGGGTTAGAACTCCTTTTGCCATGCCCATTCTGCTCTCCATTTGCCCCAATCCAACTGCTCTTTGAAAAGCTATTTGAAGTACTGTAGTCCCACTGCTGAGAAAGCTTCTCCAGACATGTCTTTCTCTTTCTGCAGAAATAATCCCTCCTCCTTTCATGATTCCATAGAGAACTCTAAGCTCCAGAGATGGACACACCTGAAGGGCCATTACCTATCACTCCTTGAGCTTCCTGCCTACATGGCTCTTCTGTTTCTGGCATATTTCCCAGATTACTGCTCTGTCTTTCCCACCAGGCTCTGTCGTCCTCATCTCAGCCATCCCAGAACGTTGCACTGCCCCTGGCTCATGGATACTGAAATAAAGTAATGGGGGAATCCATGATCGGTAAATTGAAACTAGCTTGAAACTCATCTTCCTGCTATTATCCTACCTTTCGACAAGTAAGTGTTGCTACCTATTAGGCAATGGTGAACTTTTGGTAAATTCCCTGCATTAACATGACTTAATGTGTTTCTCATTCAGCAGAGCCATGCTTTGTAAAGGTTTAAATGTGCATCTGGGTTCTAGACAATGTGTTGGAAGTCATTATATTTCCTTTATCCTAGGTGGCAGGAGTCTGGATTTCTATGTCCAGAGTGAGCAAAGAGCAATCACTGGACATCTCTGGACCTCAGTCTCTGCAGGTATCAAAGAATTGGCCTTGATAAGATCAGTGACAGGCATCAAAGCCCTGACACTATGCTGTTACTGTTTGGTACCATCGAGGTACCTCTGGCTCATTGCCTTCTTAAGGCTAACAGAACTAACCACTGCCTGCCTCTGCGCCGTCTTCAAAACTGTTAGGGTTTTGAAGCTACTGTTAGGTTACTAATGCTAAGCCACCCAATAGAGAGTCTTTCTCTTTTTTGCCTCCCTCCCACTTTACCAAACAAGACATCCTGTTCTAGAGATGGGTCGTTGAACACAGTATGTGCAAAGTATGTGAGACGAAATCTCGCTTCCCTCAGACCTAAGGAGCATTCTGGCTACACATCTTCCAAAACAGTTTTATGTGTTCTTTTGGCAGACCATGGTGCTTTGAAAATTCTTCCCATGCACCATCATTCAAATGCATTAATTCTTCTTCAGCCTTCCTTAATCAATATCCAACTTCCACACGTGTCTGAGGCAATGGAAAAGGCCATGGCTTGGGTGAGGAGCTCTTTAGTCCTCAAAGGATTCCCCTTGACACTCAAGACTTTAAAGAGGTCTTACACAGTAGATTTGGTCAATGCAAGTGTCGTCTGATTTTTGGGTGTATGGGTGTCATTAAAAGTAATCAAAGGGATGGGGAACAGCTGTCAACATTTGAAAAAAGAAGAACTAC
>PVJH01020351.1:0-40903 GCA_004026705.1 Nesogale talazaci | reverse complement strand
CGAAACACCCTCCTACTTAAGCCCTTGGTATCAGTTCCTCATATTTCCCCTACCCCAAGAAGCAATCTTGATAAATTTTCTTAAAGGGACACAAGATGATCACTGGGGGGCGGGGAAGGAAGGGGGCGTTTTAGGAATCGAAAACTGTCCTGTTGGAAAAGGCCAGACATGTTGTGCCACAGAAATTCTTTGTATCACAACAATGTACCTGCTCATCATTAAAGAACAAGGGCTGTCCTGCATGAATTTTGTTTGAATTTACCCACTCGCCCCACAACCCTGATCTTATCCCTGAACTCAAAGAACATTTAGAGGCCCAAGAGTCGAGTCCCTTGAGAATGCTACAACTGTGGTTTTCTGTAGTGTAAGTGGAAGGGCACAGCGTCGGTAGCCCCTCTGCAGGCCACAGGAGCCCTCCTGCTGGGCTTTCCGAAGCTGTTCCCCTTGACTGGAGAAGGAGACTCCGACCTAAACGCACTGTGCCGCGGAGCAGCTTCTGACTCATGGGGACCTTATAGGGTAATGTGGAGCTGTCTCTTCAGGTTTCCAAGGCTGCAAATCTTCAATGGAAGCAAGAAACCTGATCTTTTTTCCAACCAGCAGCTGGTGAGCATGGAACCGCTGACCTTGCAGGCGCTGTCAAACGTGTAGCCTACATGCAGGGGAACGGCTCTGCCACACTAGGTTTTATAAGATATTTTTCTTTTATTGCACATAAAAAATATATACCAATTTGCTCTTCTAATGTGGGTGGTGGTGGTGGAGTGAGATGTGGCAGGACAGTGGCTATTTAGAGACAGAATTCTTATCTTCCTTGAAGGAAACCTGGGCTGAGATTCCCAGCCAATGCACCGCAAGCAGAGGTCCCACCAGGGCACTAAGGCTTGTGTGTTGAGTATGAAGCACAGGATTCAGAGGAGCTTCCAGACTAAGAAAGACTAGGTAGGAAGGCCTAGCTGCCAACATCTAAAAACATCAGCCAAGGGCTGAGCCCCGGTGGCGTAGTGGTTGAGTGAGGGGCTGCGGCCCACTGGCTTGGCGGTTCACATCCAGCAGTGGCTCTCCAGGAGCAAGGCTGGGCCTCCCACTCCCACCAGAGGGCAGTGATGTCCCCCAACCCCCCGCCCCCCAAAAAAAAACTGCCAAAGAAAACGACAGAGTACAATGCTTTAGTTGTGTCGCACGTGGGGTTGCCATGAGTCAGCCATGGACTAAATGGCAGCTAATAACTGTGTGTAAGAAAGAGAAAAATGCAACTCTTTAGATGTCTATTTGCTTGAAAGGAAGCCCATCTCCTTTTTTAAAAGTTTTCTAAGTAGAGGCAAGTTATTTATTTGGACCTCTATTCCTTTATATGAAAAATCAGCGAAATAATCCCTGTGGAGTTTGTGTAAGAATTATGTGATAAAAAAGAAAACATGGTAAGCAATTAGAACAGTGAGTGCCACACAGTAAGTGTTTAATTAAATACATGTTAACTTATATTTAACAGTTGATCGTATCTATTCTAGAGTTCATGTCCTTTACCCTTCATAGGTAAATCTTCATAGAGTACACAGAAACAACATTATACATTCACTATAAATCTTACTGCTTATGGTATAAAAATTTTGCAGATACTTCGATCCCAGTCATCTTACAACAAAATGTAGCATGAAACATGACATGCTATGTTACACGTGAAGTGACTGTAAGAAAATTTAAAATAGCACCTCAAGTTGAGAAAACAAAATCATTCCATCAGGTAACTTGAAATATAGACACGTAAGCCAACACAATTTGTTATAACCAGAAGGGTTTGCATATGTTTTAGAAATATAGTGACTCACAAATTATTATTACTTTTCCCCCTTTAAAAGTGAAGATTTTTCTAGTGTCACTTATCTTCAGTTTAAATTTCTCATACCAAGAGGAAAAAAAAACACTTTATCCTCGATAACATTATGAAAAAGTTCATCAAGGGACTTTCCCCCATCATTCTAAAGGCAAAATACAGCCCCCTCCAAGTGGCATGAATCGCAATAACCCAAACACAACATATACAAATGTTAAAATGAAATATGATCATCGTCCTCACCCCCTAGCCAATGTGCTATATCACTGTCTGTGAAGAAAAAGCTATATTACGTTAGCAGCTCTGGTTGAGTCTTATCCATTATTGAATAGTCCACTGCCTTGACTCAATTCTGACGCATGGTGACCCTATGAAGAGAGAGTACAGTGGTTTCTGAGACGGCACAGGTGCAAGCAGCCTCACCTATCCACCAAGCAGTGGACTAAAATCTGAGGCTAGCTTAACCCACGATGCCACGGGGGCTCCTCGTTACGCAGACACTGGTATTAACCTCTGTAAAGGCAGACATCTTTGTCAAACAACAGCAGCATGTGCGCAGAACCACACGGGGGGCAGGTGGTTTTGCATAATGAAGCAGCAGAGTTCTGTCCAGAGCCTCTGGAAGATTACAAGGGATATTCATGAGTCTATAAAGTATTTGGCTTCAGGAGTTAGCAGCATCCTGCATAACTTCTCTAAAACCGACCTCAAGTCTCCAGCATCTTCATCTGCTGCTCACTAGTCCCAATCTGACAAGCACAAGGAAAACGCTCTGGTTGGGCAACTGCCCCCCCCCCCCCAAACAAAAACAAACAGAAAAAACCAACCCAACCCAACCAAATGGCTGCCGGGGAGTCCATTCAGAACTAGCGATGGTCTAGGAAAGGTGGGGTAAGTCTGCCCTGATGGGTTTTCAAGCCGTGATTGAAGTAGAAGGCCCCATCTTTCTTCTGTGGGGTAGCCGGTGGTTTCAAACTGCTGACTTTCTGGTTAACAAGCCACACAGCAGGCAGGGGGCATAAAAGAGGGAATAGAAACAAGATGAGAGCCCTGTTTTCAGGCCAGAACAGCCTGAAATGGATAGCTCACCGGTGGAGAGAGAGCTGTAAACAGATCATTATAACATAAGCCAATTTGCAGAACACAGAAGAGGAAATGGCTAAGTGCCGGAGGGAGTCTGGGAAAGGCTTAACAGAGTAAGTGACAGCTGACCTGGTGATTTTGAGATGAGATTTCAGGCAGAAGCAGCAGTAGTTGTAAAGCACAAATTTAAGACGCAATTTAAATTTTATACCTACAAAAAGTACTCAATGAACACATTCATTAAAAATGACTCATTCTGGAGAAAAGCTGAAGCACAACGGGCAGTTCTAACAAGTGCCTTTTCTAACATTCTGCCCTGCTCCGCCCTTCCCAAATGTGAAAGATGACTAGGTTAGCTTTCAGGGGAGAACGAACACTGGGGCGGACCGAGACCGGGCCTTTGTCAAGGCTGAGAAACGTTCATCGCTGTGAGCTCATGGGGAGTGGCCCCCACTCTGTATCCATGGCAACCTCATGTACATGGACATAAAATGTCCTGACCTGTGCCATCCCCAGAATGAGTTGTGGATCAGACTTGAGTGACCCATGGGGACCTCAGTGAGTTTTGGACGTAGATGCTAGGACTTTCTTCCAAGTCTGGTTCTAGAACAGCCGTTCTCAACCTGTGGGTTATGGCCCCTTTGGGGGTTGAAAGACCCTTTCACAGGGGTCGCCCAATTCATCACAGTAGCAAAATTACGGTTATGAAGTAGCAATGGGAATAATTTTGTCGTTGGGGGTCACCACCACATGAGGTACTGTTTGAAAGGGCCGAGGCGTGAGGAAGGCTGAGAACCACGGGGCCCAAATCACACAGGCTGCCTTCAAGGGGGTGCCAATTCACAAGGCCCTCCTCCATGGGTTTCCGAGGCTGCACATCTTCAGCTTCTCCTGCACGGGGGCTGGTGGGTTTGAGCTCCCTACCCACTTTGTGGCTGGCCACCCAATACCTAACTCAGAGTGCCACCAAGACAGGAATTCTAAATTTTGATGAATACTGTTTTTAAAGTACAGTTCTGAACGCAGGAGCCATCCATGCTTCCTTAGAAAGCCATGCAAAATGTCTAGAGAAGAATAGCAAAGCACTTTGCATTAAAGAATGTGTTCGGGCTGAGCTCCGGGGGCGTAAGTGGTTGAGTGCGGGACTGAGGCCTGTGGGCTTGGCGGTTCAAATCCAGCAGCGGCTTTCAGGAGCAGCACTGGGTAGCACCCACGCCACCAGAGGCAGTGGTGCCCAAAATACAAACAAAAAAAGAATGTGTTCTGCTAAATTCCTCAAGCATATTTGTATTAATAAGTCAAATTCCAGTTGTGTAACTACCATTATTCCATGCCCTGTATACATTTCTGTGAGGTTAAAACTCTTGACCACTCTCTCCTTAAAATGTCACACTTGACATTGACTTGTAGTCATTTGGCTCCCAAGATTCTACTTTACGAAATAAGGTTCTGCCCCCATGCAGAACCTTATTGTAGCTGGAATATTTTTAGAGTTTGGTGTGAATTCACTAGTTGCTGATAATCCAAATATAAGTCATTTTAATGGTAGAAGACAAATCTTTTATCAATTTCTAGTCCATACAGTGCCTAACAGTGTGTGTGTGTGTGTGTGTGTTAGATATTCACTCGAATAGCTCTTCAGTTGTTTTGATTATCTCTTGAATCTTTTAATACAAATCTTTCAGATTGGAAAAATGTTATTAAAAGGATTGAGAGCATATCAAACCTCAAAGTGACATAAAAGCAAAATAAGAATATGGATATCCTCCTTTTACATTCTTCCCAAACTTCTATTGTCATTTAACTAGGAACATCATATACCACATTGTCATGATTTCAAAATACCACTATTACAAAAACAAATAATTTGAAAATACGGCATCTTCTTTCTTGTATCTCAATTATCTTCAATTAAGTGGTAAGTGGTGACCAGAGAAGAAGTAAATTAACTCACAAATACGGAATGCTCATACCCTATGATACCTACTATGAGGTTTTAAATGGCCCACATACTTCCTGCACAGGTTAACTACAAGCACTGTGGCCCCAGTTTACACGATATAAAAAAACAAAAAAACTATGCCACCAAGGAGAAGAGTCAATGTCAGGTAAATAACTTCTTTTAAATATTGTTAATCATTCTAAATTGACGCTAATACAACAGCTTAGATATTATCAATTTAATAACCCCCAAATGTTTGCAAGAGTTGATCCATGCAATTATATTATCTTGTGCCAGAGCAAAAATTTCATAGTACAGCATACTCTTGAAAAAAGTAATTGGGAGAGCTGAATGATTTAAAACCCAAATTAATACATAAACACATGCTTAGGAAAAAAACCAATTATAATAAAAAAAATTCTTCATATTACTAGAATCATCATCCCCCGAGAGTATAGCTACTAAAACATTCTTGCTGGCTATCAAGCTTCAGAACTTTCTTAATTTGAAAATATTCTGTTTTCAGGTCAACAATGAACAAGTTAGTGCTTTGATGGCACTGTTTAATAAAGAAATCACTTACTGACTTTGCCATTTTAGATTTATTTCTTCTCTCAGTCTTTTAAAAATTTTTTCCATTTCATATATGAATTTGACAGTCCTTGATTTTTGACTCCCAAACTCTGGCATAAAAACCTGCATCCCACCAATTTACATCAGAATCCAGGGCAGATGATCTCTTTAGGAGTGAGAGTGGTGAGAGTGGGAGGGTGGGTTAAAAAGGGGGAACTGATTATAAAAATCTACATATAACTCCTTCCTTGGGGGGAATGGACAACAGAAGAGTGGGTGTCAGACAGTGTAAGATAAGACAAAACAATAATAATAAATTATCAAGGGTTCATGAGGGAGGGGAGAACAGGGAGGGGGAAAGAGAGGAGCTGATACCAAGGGCTTAAGTAGACCGCAAATGTTTTGAGACTTATGCTGGCAACAAATGTACAAAGGTGCTTGACACATGGATGGATGTATGGATTGTGATTAAAATGATTTTTTAAAAATTACATCCAATGTCTCCTTCAGGCCTTTCACTCAAGTCGTTCTAGTACTGCCTGCTGGAAAACGCAAGCAAGCAAATGACCTTACTGTCATTCAGAGGATTCGGACTCCAGCATCCCAACAGAACAGGATAGAACTGCTCCTGTGGGTTCGGTTCTAAGATGGTAACTCTTTGCGGGAGTAGAAGGCTTCATCTTTCTCTCCCACACAGGAAAAGAATCAATACATAACCAACAACATGTATATTCATAGGTATTTATACCTTAAAAATTCATCAGTCGGGATTAAATTCAAGGGCACTGAGTTGATTCTAACTCACAGAGTCCCTCCAAGGCAGAGCAGAACTGCCTGTGGCGAGTTTCTGAGGCTTTAACATTTTTATCGGCTCCGAAAGTCTCATCTTCCTCCTGTACACACGGAGGCAGCTTCACACTGCTGATCTTGCTGTTAACAGCCTCGCACACTACAGACAGAAACAATTTTGCACAAGGAATAGAAGTTATATACTCATAAAGTAGACTAGTCTTAATCAAGTCATTTAGACCTGGGGGAGCTGGGAGTGTCATCTTAAAAAAATATGGGAAATTTTCATTATCTTTTCACTGAATTTTTCTACAAAGTTTCTGAAGCCCTTTCATAAAACCAAATTTAAACCTAAGTGAGAGATGGCATTTAACTGTGGGCATTTTCATTCGTCATTTCTCTTCCTATGGTTTGGTTACACTGACCTTTCCTTTGATTATCTCTGGTGTCTAGGAACACATAATTTCACTTGATGGAAAAAAACTGGATTCTGAGTGGTGATACTTTTGGCAGGTTCTGGGTTCTTTCATTACATCTCTACCATTATAAACTCACTGCCAGAGTTCTAGATAAACTTCAAGTCAATAGGTATATGTGCAACAAATGTAGTTAGTAGGACGCTGTCAACTTACTGATTTTATTAATTTTATACTTCAAAGGACAATGTTAATTAACAAAAAGCTGACCTGGAAATTTTTGTAAAAGGAATTATTAAACATCTTAGCCAAATTAAAAAAAAGTGGAATCAAGAAAATGTTGACAAAGAAAATAAATAAACGACTTATGTGATATAAGTAAAAAAATAAGAATATTTAGCTCAAACTGTCTTCTGTAGGTCCGGACCACAATTCCTTAGTTAAGTTTTCATTTCTGAATGATTGGTGACATATTTTTAACTTCATATGCCTTTTTTTCCTGAAAGAAATCATAAAACCTAATTGGTTCTACTTAGAGCTTGATTTACCAACAAAACATCCATTGTTGAAGAACATTCAATTCTACACTTGTAACATCTGCCTGGAAGACCCAGTCTGCTTTTTGATGCAAGAATAGAAGCAAACAGATGACAGCATTCCTAGTTTCATTATCAGGCGCACACACAAAACAGACTCTTCACATAATGGTGGCCTTGTACACTGGCTTGATTTATTCAATAAGAAATTCTTTGTTTACTCTCTTGCACGGAAGCAAGAAAATATCCCTGTTTAAATTTTATGACCACAGCACAGGATGGAATGAGCGCATCATGGAGACTCCTGATCGAGATACAGCCTTGGGAGCAAAGATACACCTTCCTTTCTACAACTGGTTCCACGAAAAGTCCTGAGAAACTAATTGACTTCATAAATTGTCCCTTTCTCCACATGATATTACATAACAGGCATAAATATGTGGTTTTGTTTCAATAATGCCAACCAAAAATATTGGACTGCTTTATTCTCCTTCTTGCCTGCTTTTATTAGGGCCAAGTTTTATTAGGGGTTTGGAACATTCTCCCTTAGAAACAACAACAACAGAACATAATCAAAAAGTGCCTGAAAAATACAAACACAGAACAGACTTTCACCAGCTATCCTCCTACATCTGTCTCTCTGGTTCTGGAGGATAATTCCTTTGTCCTTCTCTCTTTGTGTCATTTGTATAAATCTTCTTCATTCCTATGAAATGAAAACACTTACTTTGGAGCATTTACTGGAACTGCTACACATATTACTGTTTAGTATTTGTTTTTTAAACCGAATGGAGCAACCTGGGTTGAGATTTAATTTTCCTATTATTAAATTTATTCAACAAATACATTATTGGGTGGTTGTTTTTTTTCTGTTTAAAAACAAACTAACAAAACAATAATGGGTTGGCATCTCAGGGAGGAAAAATGAAGAAACACCTCCCCCCAAACAAACAAACAAACAAACAACCAAAAGCCCAGTTGTGGAGAGTCAAGTGAAATAGTCTTTTCATTATTTAGCATACAGATTTAGCATGCAAGTCCTTGGAGATTCTGTTGAGCATGTAGCCGTCTGGAGGCAGACTCCACGAACAGGGCAGTGCTTCACACAGACCCTTAGTGGTACCAAGTGCTTCCCCTCCAACATGGTGGAAAAGAGCACCGCCCTCACAAAACTGAGGGATAAACCTATGAAAATACTAAAACTTACAAGTAGCTAGAACTTTTGATATAATAATCAGTACTGACTGGAAAGCCATGTGGATAAAAAAGACAGCAATAATTCCAAAGGGCTTTAAGTTTAAACATTGAAGAATGGGTATGCAGAGTCAGTCCCAAGCAGAAACAATGGGGTAAGAAGAGGTGCTAAGTTTGGTTTAGAAACGTAGAGGAAGCATGGGGTTGAACGTATTGACAAAGAGGCCTGGGTGACCCTACAGATTTGATATAAAGAGCAAAGAGTTCTACAGCAGATGGTAAGGTTGAATTTCCTATCCAGCCCTTTCTCCTACTCTAAAGCAAAGTTCTTTGAAACAGCTCTGCCACTCCATATAAAAGCACTCAATGTGTATCTAGGGGGAGGGGGAGAGAACTCCCACCATACGGAGATGCTAAGAGTAAATGAACATGGGAGAAAGCACAGCTTGATAAAGACTTGAAAATAATCTGATTACGTTTGTTGTTGTTTGGATTTTAAGTGAAATGTTCTTGAATCAAGGTTTTTTTTTTTTTTTTTTTTAAACAGTTGCTAATGAACTGTCAACAGGGCAGCCTTGAAAACTGTGGCTGTGGCAGACAGTTCATTTTCAACCCCTCCCCCTTCTTCAGCTCCCAGCCACAGCAGCACTAACTTCTTGGTTTTGTTGGCTTCCACTATCTCCTAGGATGGCCACGGGAATGACACACGGACAGCGAGATCTCTGAAAAGGACGCTTGTTTACAGGGAGCTGACTAGGCGAGGGAAAGGGATTTTCTTTGCCTTTCTGATTTTAGGTCTTCTGGACATGGTGAGGTCCTTTTAGACTGGATAAGCAAGTCTCACCCCAGAGCGATGAGGCTGGAAAACAGAAGGAACCAAGGGCCCCGATTCCTTATCTCCAGTGCAATCTCTTTCAATTTGCTTTACTTGAAAGAAGAAAATGACTGCAGTAATCTCTGTATTCTATGCAGTCTAGAAGTGTAAACTTCCCAGTTCTTCTTTTGACCAAAAAATCTGAGCTAAATTTCCGTAACAGGAAAAAGACGATGTATTTAAGAAAATCCATGGTGGCCGATTAAGCAAAAAACAAAGTCACTACCATGGAGTCAATGTGACACACAGTGACCCTATGGGGTCTAGAACTGCTGACCTTGCAGTAAGTAGCCCCAACAGGTAACCATTACCATCCCAGAGTTTATGTATAAAAAAGAACAAGGAAGAAAAAACTTTAAAAATCAATCGTTTCTTACATTAGAATACGATCACCATGTCAGATATAGAAAACAAAGTGGTCAAATTCAAGAGTGGCACTTTTATACTTATCTCTTACCTGTGGTGCTCAATGTTTGGGTCAAAAAACTAGTTTCCCAATTTAGCATTTTAACACCTTTATTTCTTTTTAAAATGAAAATCAAACAATGAAGTGGCATTTAGAATTCTCAAAACCCAAGCACACTCACTGCCATTGAGTCAATTCTGTTTACAGTGATCCTACAGGCCAGGGCTGAACTGCCCCTGTGGGTTCCTGAGACTCAGTCTTTACAAGAGTGGAAAACCCCAACTTTCTCCTGTGAAGTGGTTGGTGATTTCAAACTGCTGGCCTTGTAGTTAGCAGCCAAACATAGAACATGCAACACGACACTAGGGCTCCTACAGCCCTGAGGAACGGAGACAAGCCCAGGGCTGTGGGTCCTCACCGCAAATACAGGATGCCCATGATTGTGGGGAGAGCTGGTTTAAAGTACAAGTTCCCAAACCAATCCCCTGGAGGTTCTGATTCAGCGAGTTTTCCTGGTGTTATTATGTTCCAGGCCACAAAAATACTTTGAGCTAGAGGTGAAAATAGGCTTGAGTTGCTAAAGTGTGAATCTGAACAAAATTCATGAATATTCTACTTGTTTTCCCACTTAGATGAAACCAATCTTTATAATGTATGCAAAGGACCACAATTACCTCAACTATACCTGGGGAAAAAGGCTACAGAAAATGTCTCAGGTTCTTTAACCTTATAAACTTCCAGAAGTTCACATGTAGAAATTATAATGTATTTAAAATATATCAACATTTTTCTCATAGCTCAACAAAATTGCAGTAACAGAATGCCCAATTAAAACTGGTTCATGCAATTCAGAGTTAAGATCTCATAAAGTAAGAAGCTGGCAGGCAGGGCAGTTCCAGGGCTGACTAATTTAGAGGCTCAATAATGCCAGGCCCTTGAACTGGGCTCCTCAAGAGAGATTCTTAAGCCCCTCTCCTCGGGTTTCTCTCACTGCTACAGCAGCTCCAGGAAAAATATTCTTACAAAAGAAAAAAACTTCCACAGAAGCTCTTCAGACAAAATGAATGCACTGACATAGAGAATAGGGCTGATTCTCTAATAGCCCACTCCCCACTCCCGTCGAGTTTACTCCAATCCTTAGCAACTGGCAAGGGCAGACCAAGAACTGTTGCTGGGAGTTTTTGCGACTGAATCTTTGTAGGCGTGGAGAGCCTCGCCTTACCCCTTGCAGTGTGGTTGGTGCAACTGAACCACGGACCTTGGAGCTGGTAAGCAGTCGCACCACCACAGGGATTTATGACTTGTGGCCAAAGAAGGCTTATTACCTTCTCGGGTCATGTGGAAGAAAAGACACTCAAAGAAATTTTTATTACTTTTTGTTCCAAAAATGGACCCCTGGTGGTGTAACGGGTGATGCGTTGGGGGGGCTACTTGCAAGGTTGGCAGTTTGAGAGCACCAGCTTCTCAGGGAGCAGGATGAGCGTGGAAACGCACTGGGACAGTTCTCCCTTGTGCTATAGAGCCCCTCGGAGTCAGAACTGACTTGATGGCAGCTAGTGTGGTTGCTTTGGGCTTGATTCTGCTTGGAAGAAATGTGGGAGTGGGGGAGGTAGTTATCAAAGACAAGTTAATAAAGGTTTATAAATCAAAATTAACACCATTTAAACAAACAGCTCAGTGCATTAATGATTGGAAAACATTAACAATGAGCATAAAAGGAGAGTGAATTGTTCTAACTTTAAGTCTACATTAAAAATATATGACTAGAAATGTTTTCTTTTTTTTTTTGGGGGGGGGGGGCGGGGGGCATCATTGCTCTCCGGTGGTGGGAGTAGGAGGCCCAGCCCCACTGCTGGAATTGAACCTCCATCCCAGTGGGCCGCAGTCCCGCGCCCAACCACTACGCCACCGGGGCTCAGCCTGACTAGAACTGTTTTCAACCAATACTGAAAGAATATAAGATACTACCTGTGGTAGTTACATAATCTGGTGTCAATGTGAAAGGGATGCAAGTCAAGCAAGATATAACTAATGAGATTTCTGTGATGACATAGCCTTCTCCTGAGAATTCGGGGAATCTGGTATTCCCTCCTTAGAGGCAGGAGACATCACTCTCTCTGCTCACTTCCTGTGAGACATCCCTGAGGAGAAGTCACATGGACTTACCCTGATGCAGACCTGGCAACTGGAGAAGACACATGAAGACCCTTGCTGCGCTGAGATGCTTATAAATGTCACTGGGTTCAGAAGACTTCCAACCCATTGGCGTGTGATCTTCCTGCATTTGACATCATTGCGTGTGTTTCATGAGTCTAAAGAGGACTTTACAGACTGGTGTGGAACAAATGGGCTAATATGGGAGTTAGGGACTTGATCTGGACAGGGATGTTTGCTCATATCCAATTGCTTTTGTATATAAAGCTCTTTCCAATACATGTATGAGTTTCTATGGATATGTTTTCTAGTCTACCCAGGCTAACACCCTTACTTAGTGAAATTATTTCAGTCACAAGATTACTCCTATTCACAATATCTTGAATACTGCTATTCAGTTGTGCTGTCCTATATTCAATGATCTCAACAGGGGACCCTCCTCTTGTTCCCTGCCCCTCCACTTTATCAAGCATAAATAATGTTCTTCTCCAGGGACAGGTCTCTCCTGTTAACATGTCCTAAGTCGGTGAGTCCAGTTTCACCATCCTTGCCTCTAATGTACGTTCTGGACATACTCCTTCCTAGACAGAGCTGTCGTTCTTTTGGCAGTGTGTGATACTTTCAACACTCCTCACCAACACCACGATTCAAGGGCATCTATTTTTGTTGTCTTCCTTGTTCAATGTCTAACTTCCACATACACATAAGGGAATTGAAAACACCATGCCTTCGGTCAGGAGCAACTTCTATTTCCAAATAACATCCTTGCTTTTCAATACTTTAAAGAGGTTTTGTGCAGCAGAGTTGCCGAATGGAAGGCATAGTTTGATCTCTTGCCTGCTTCCATGAGCATTGATTGTGTAGGCAAACCTGATGAAATCCTTGACAACATCAATCTTTCCTCCATTTATCATGCTGTTACCTATTGGTCTGGGGGTTTCAGTCTGCCTGACATTGAGTTGTCATCCACATTGTGTTAATAAGCCTTCCTCCAGTCCAATTTCCGAATTCTTCTTTATACAATTCAGCTTTGCTGATGATTTACTTAGCATACAGATGGAATAAATATGGCAAGAGGATTCAACTGTGATGTACACCTTTCCAAGGACACCATAGAAACCTGTGTTAGACAAATTGTTCTAACTGTGAAGCTACTGTTTCTTGACATATCCTCTATCTAAGTTGTTTACATATAATTCTGAAGACAGAGTTTCTATCTGGGGTGCTGCTAACCTGTTACTGGACACCAGAAAGTTCCCGGGTCCTGTTCCCTCTCAGAAACCCACAGGGGCAGTTCTACTCCGTCCAGTAGGGTCCTTGAACTGGAATTGACTCAATGGCAGTGAGTTTGAGTTTACTCCTCCCTCACCCCTCCAAAAAAAATGTCTATGCTCCTTGATTTACAGGACACAAAATGGCAATTTGTGAAGGGGAAAGATCAGGGTTGTATTGTGGATGGGGTACATTTCCCAACCAACATTCTAATAGGCAGCCTTGGCAACCCTCAAAGAGTGAGCAGGTACACTGGCACAAATTTTTCTCTTGAAGAAGTCACTGCTTTGATTGAACCTTTTTTTTTCAAAAGGCATGCTAATGCGACCAACCAAGTGTTTTTGCTGAGTTTGGCTGAAGCCATCCACTGACCAGAAAGAGTTATGTCAGCACGCTATGTTGGACACAAACCCATACATGAACTAGATCCCCAGTAGCAGTATTTTTCAACTTACACTTGTATACAGTAGTCCACCCCTGCTTCCTTCCAGAACACAGTCTGGAAGACCACAGTGTCAGTTCCCAATCGCAATATAAATACTTACATGTCATGCAAAGTTGAAAGGGCATAAAGAGTATCAGGGCATCCACACTTGGCGCGCGCGCGCACACACACAAAAGGGGGGAACACTTACACAGATGTAAAATAATAAACCCAGAGATCTGAATGATATGAACTGGAATTTAATCCGTCCTGGTCTGTAATGATTCAACTTGCTTGAATTGAACCACAGTCTTCAATTCTTCCTCTTATTATAGACAAATGGCAAGGTATACCCAATGATATGTAGATTCAATGTCTCAGTCTACAACCTCAAGCTCTGGCATTTCTTATTTCGGCTTCCCCTGAGGAAGACACGATCAAAGAAATGGTTACTACTGTTTGTTGCTCTGGCCTGGTGGCAGAGTGGGATATTCTCAAAAGGAGCCCTGTTGACTTGAGCTGCAAATGGCACGTTTGAAAGCAAGAGCAGCGCAGAGGGAGAACGATGAGGTTTTCTAGTCCTGTAAGGCAGCGGTTCTCAACCTTTCTCATGCCGCTACCCTTCATGTTGTGGTGACTCCCCCCCCCCCATAAAATTATTGCCATTGCTACTTCATAACTGTAATTTTGCTACTGCTACGAATTAGGCGACCCCTATGAAAGGGTCATTCGAACCCCAAAGGGGGTGCAGATCACAGGTTGGGAACTGCTGCAGTGAAGATGTACAGTCTCAGAAAACCACAGGGGGTGTTTCATACTCCCTCTGTCCCAGAGAGTGGGAACGAGTTGGGATGGATGCACTGGCCGTGAACTGTTCTCAAGTCACGGTCTCTAAGAGCACCATGGGCTTTCTCAGGAGACCCATCACACCGAAGGAAAAGGAGCATCCTACTTTTAGAAATTCTGTATTAAACGTTTGTCTAGAAATGGAATGCTTGAAAAAATTTCAATTCAAAAAGTACAGATCTCGCTCTGGTAAGGGAGCGGTTTAGAATTTCTACTCAGAGAAGGGCAATAGAAAGTGACTTACAATCCTCCCCTGGGAACATGAAGGAGGAGTTGGCTGGGGCTCAGGGGCTCTCTCAGCTCTCCTTGAAGCTGGAGCAAACCTCAGCAGTTCCACGGGAGGGTCCACTGTAGTTATTTCCATCTTGAGGCTCTCCTTGGGGAAGCTGCCTGGGAGCAGCAGCACAGGCAACAGCCAGCCCAAGTGCAGGGGGGCATTGAATCATTTATTGGGGCTCTTCTCGCCAAAGTCTCCATAGCTTCCACACAATGTCCCTTTCCGGCACGGGTCTTGTTAGGATGGGAGGGGAGGAGGAATGAGCTCGCTGAGCAGGAGAGGAAATGATCATGTCAAGAATGGGGCATGACCTTGGACCTGGGATCCACACCCACACAGGGACCTCCTGGATTCAGATGGTGCCTGTGACTTAAGAGCAGCACGAGCAGAACACGGAAGCAGAATATGGCAGAGTGGTGGACTTCCCAGCCCAAAGTGCAAGTAATACTAAGTGACCTTGTGCCTGAGGCTGGCTGGCTCGTGGAGTGCCTCTGGGCACTTTATCACATGTCCTGACTGAGCAGCTACCAGCTTCATCGCCACTGGCTAAGCATCGTTGACAACGATGACTGCAATGAATTATCCAGCTTGGTAGTCAGAAAACTAGATGTTGTGCATGACCAAATATTTAGTGTCCCAAAACCAGGTATCACTTGGGATTTCACACTATTTTGAATAAACACACTATTCAAACCCACTTTACTAGTACCTGTCTACTGTCCTGAAATTGCTATCCCACTGTGGCTGAGAAGAGAGATACTTTTGACAGGTTCTACCGTTGCTAAGAACATCAGTGTGACGTAAGTGATATATTTTCCTAATAACATAATTTCACTTAGGCACATAAATATTTAAGCTCTATTTTTTAAATGCTACATTAATTTCATTATTGAAAATGCTTTAGAGAAAAAGCCTGCAGCCAATTGCCTAAAATTCCTTAAATTTGCTAAGCAATATTTTATAAAATATTCTAAGACTGAAGGATATTTACAATAAACACATTTTCTATAACAAATGTTTTTTAATGTATGATACTGTTTTATTATAAATAAGTCTTATCAGGATTATGTCTTATTAGGAAACTAGTTCAAATACCAGACAATTGGCTTTCTCTTCCAAATAACGACACCCAGTAATAACATGGGCAAATGGGTGAAAAAAGGAATTAATTGAAGAATTCAAATCAGAAAGAAAAAAACAATCAAGTGAGGGTTCCAAATTTCTCCAAATTAAGTCATTTCTCAACATCTGAAAATCTACCACATCTGAGCACTTACGAATATCTTTTAAAAAATTACCCAAAACCAAATTATTGTCTGCTTTATGCTTTTTGTTGAAACCCTATACTTTAATTATGGAATAACATTTATAATTCATTTAGAATGATTTGTTTTGTTTCGGGGAGGGATATCACTGGCCTCTGGTGGGAGTGGGAGGGCCAGCCTTGCTCCTGGAAAGCTGCTGCTGGATTTGAACCTCCAAGGCAGTGGGCCGTAGTCCCACACTCAACCACTATGCCACCGGGGCTCAGCCCTTGGCTGATTTGTTTAAAAGCATTTTTGGGGGGAGGAGTGGTACAGATTTTGATACAATTAGTGCAGAAGGAGGGCTCTGGTGCTGGGGTTGATGAAATGAGGCTCCTGTTTCTTCAGATTCACACAGTTACACGAACTCCCAAAAGATGCCAGCATGAATTAAAAGTGATTTAGACATGTATTGGGTGGTGTGAATTAACTGCCTACACGTGCAAGTGAACTTTGATTTTTTTCTCTTTTTTTTTTTTGGGGGGGGGCGGGCATCACTGCTCTCCGGTGGTGGGAGTAGGCCCAGCCCAACTGCTGGAATTGAACCTCCGTTCCAGTGGGCTGCAGTCCCGCGCACAACCACCACGCCACCGGGGCTCAGCCCGTGAACTTTGATTTTTAAAGAAAGGCAGCTTGGTTTGAGGGTGTTCCTACATTATAATCTCAGAAAGCCTGATGGTTATAGCAGGTAATTTAAGAACTACTAAATGTCCATGAAATATTTATTCACAATTCTACCTAATTTCCTTTTTCTGTTTCAGAATCTCAGCCAGGAATTCCTTATCACGTTTTGTCATTATTATCTCCTCGGGTTTCTCAGACTTGCTTGGTCTCTCCCAGCCTGAGCCCTTTGAGATTTTATTGCTTTGAGGAATACACACACTGAAACACTAATCCAACCATTTTACATGTGCCATTTAGTGGCATTCATTACATTCTTTGAACTCTGCACCTGTCCTGTCGTAGGTCACACTTTGTTCCTTAACTCCCTATGGTTCTGAGTTGTCAATTTGAACCCAGATGGATCATTATTAAAAGCATAATGCTGAAGGCAGGCCTTTCTTATCAAGAATGCAAGGATTGCTTGATGTTAAGAAGACTGCAGGATATTTTTGGTTTAAGGTTTAAACATGATCTCAGGCCAACAGTTTGAGGGACTCATCAAGCCTCCACACCTCTAGAGAGCACTTTCCTTGTTTCTGATATCATTATAGTAAAATGCTTGCATACCGTTTTTTTTTTTTTTTGCTTTAAGTTGCAGAGACTCCATTCATTTTTAAAATCACTTAAGTCAGCAGTTTTCCCCCTATCATCTTCAGTGAGGTGTTTTCATACATTTATAATATTCAAGATTCCTTTGCCACAATTTGCATCTCATTTTTTGGTGGCCCACCTCTTATATAGTGAAAAATATAAATCTATATACAGAAAGACTCATCCTGTGCTACAGACATCAGTGAGTTTTAATAAGTGCATAATAGCATGCAACCACAAGTGCCATAAAAAACAGCTTTAGTATGCTAGAACTCTTTGTTCCATCTCTTCAACCCTTTCTTTTCTCCCTCTAAAACGGTAATCATTTTACTATTTGGAGAGTCTTTTTCAGGATGTCACATAATGGAATCACACAAGATGCAAGATGTGTGGCCTTTTTAGTTTGGTTTCTTTTATTTAAAACCAAACTCACTGCCATAGAGTTGATACTGAAGCATAGTGACTTGTGGTTCTAAATCCCCCCCCCCCCATGATTTTGGTTATAAATCTTTTTTTTTTAGGCATCACTGCCCTGGTGGTGGGATTAGGAGGCCCAGCCTTTGCTCCTGTGAGTGGGAATTGATCCTCCATCCCAGTGGGCCACAGTCCCGCACACAACCATTACACCACCGGGGCTCAGCGCTTGGTTATAAATCTTTACAGGAGCAGAAACCCACATCTTTCTTCTGTGGAATGACCAATGGATTTGAACCACCAACCTTGTGGCTAGCAGGCCAAGTAACTCATAAAACTATGCTGTCAGAGCTGAGTTCCTTTCCTCCACTTAGTGAGACATATTTAAGACTCGTCTATGTCTTTTGTGTGTGTGTGGCATCACTGCCCTGGGGGGAGTAGGAAGCCCAGCCTTGCTCCTGGAGAGCTGCTGCTGGATTTGAACCATCAACCCTTTGGGCTGCAGTCCCACACACAACCACTATGCCACCAGGGCTCAGCCGTGTTTGTCTTTATTTATTTATTTATCTATTTATTTTAGGCATCACTGCCCTAGTGGTGGGAGTAGGAGGCCCAGCCTTTGCTCTTGTGAGCAGGAATTGAACCTCCATCCCAGTGGGCCGCAGTCCCGCGCACAACCACTACGCCACCGGGGCTCAGCCTTGTTTACGTCTTTTTGTGATGAAATACTATCCCATAGTATGGACGCACCATAGTTGGCTACCCATTTACCTATTAAAGAGCATTTTGGTTGCCTCTAGACTTTGGCCGTTAAAGCGGCTTTGGCCGAATAAAGCGGTTATGAGCACTGTTCAATAAAAGATAGCAGCACTGTCTCCTAACATGGCAGGGCCGTTCTGCATTCCTACCAGAAAGGCATTGAGAGCTCCTGCTTTCCACAAGCTCAGCAGTGAATGGTCTTGTCAGTGTTTGTGGATGTTAGTGAGTCTCTCTAACAGCATGTTGAAGTATATCACTGTTCAATTTTGAATTTCCCAATGATAAATGTGTTAAGCATCTTTTTATATGCTCATTTGCCATCTGTATATTTTATTTGGTGGGGTGTCTGTTGGACTCTTTTGCTTATTTTTTTTACTTGTTTCTTATAACTGATTAAAAATATTTTAATGACGGATTGTGCTTTTTTGGTCCAGTTAGACATAATTACCAGGCACTAGATTATAAATATTGGATTGATTAGCTCAGCAAAATTGGAGCCAGTAAGAATTACATGAATCTTTGGGGTTTTTTTCCGATTGAAAAGTAAAAATAAAGGGGAGAGGAATCAACCCCTAGTATCATAAACTATTATAAAAAATTTAAGGTACATATATAGAAATAATACAGTAGGAAGCTTTTAACATGCTCATTATAAATTCTAACCACAGTTAGGTTTTGTACTGTTTAAACAAGGGCCATGGATGTAAATGAAATAGCGTATCTACCAGTAGAGTTTTGGCAAACATCCACTTTTCATTGTTATACCACTGTCAAGCTTAATGATAGAGAATGCAAGTCAGTACACTGGTGCCTTTTTTTAAAAAAAAGTTATTGGATATTTCATGTAGAATATATTTCTCTTAACTGAATTCATAAAGTCAAAATAATGGAAGCATTCATACAAACATAAAAAAGGCAACTGGGAATTTTCCTTGGCTTCCTATTTGTGTTGTGTTGGGTTTTTTTTTTTTTTTTGAGGAGGGTAAACCATTGACAAGTTTATATTAGCTACTGCACACTCTATACTGTTCTACAGTATGTTTTCTCACAATCAGAATGTGTCCTATTATTTCTACTTTCTAATGACACTTCCCAACTCAAGTGTCAAATAGCTTTTCCTGAGTAACAAGCTACCTATATACTCAAGTATACACTGACCCAAATATCAGCCAGGGCACCTAATTTTACCACATAAATGGCATTAAAAATGTGCTGAAAAACTTGGCCTAGGGCTGAGCCCCGGTGGCGTAGTGGTTGTGCGCGAGAGACTGCGGCCCATTGGGACGGAGGTTCAATTTCAGCAGTGGGGCTGGGCCTTCTACTCCCACCGCCGGAGAGCAGTGATGCCCCCCCCCCCCCGCGCAAAAAACAAAACAAACAAACAAACAAAAAACTTGGCCTATACATGAGTATTGGCAGCATATCTTAGGTAAAGGATACCTTTCCCTCTAGACAATCAATTGGGGAAGGTGGGAGGGGATGGGGTTTAACATCTAAAACAATTATATATTTGAAAATAAAGATAAATAAAATGCTACATTAGTATGCTTTCTTTCTTTGTTTTTTTGTTTTTTGGCATCACTGCCCTCAGGTGGTGGGAATAGGAGGCCCAGCCTTTGCCCCTGTGGAGCTGGAACTGAACCTCCATCCCAGTGGGCCGCAGTCTCGCGCACAGTAGGTGCCACCAGGGCTCAGCCAGTATGCTTGTTTTCTAATTGGGAATATGGAACTCGTAAGTCTACCACGCATTTGCTTGTTGTATGGGAGTGGCTTGCATGTTGCTGTGATGCTGACAACCATGTTGCCAGGTCACTCACCATGGTCAGATTTCAGCAGTTTCTAGACCATGAAATGTTAAGCAAAAAAGTTTGGTGATCTACTCAACAACTAGCCAATGAAAACCTGGTGGGTCACAACAGAATACTGTCTCATTTGCCTCAGAGGTCTCATCAGGAGAGATCAATCACTGGAAGAGGGCTAAGGAGACCCTGGGTGAGATGTTGTAGCCTGAAAGTTCCAAGGTTAAACTGAAATGGGACAGCAGTCATTGTGAGGATGACGGAGGACCTAAGATAATAAAGGCATTTTGATCTTTACCATTTATGAATCGGCTTTGAGCTATTCTTGAGTGACTTTCTTTACTCGTGAAATTGGAGCTGGTCATATGCAACCTCCATACCATTTTCACCCAACTGTAGGCCAATTAATATGCCACTGCTCTTTTCTTTTCTGGCTGTTGTTTTTGGGGGGTATGGTGGGGGGGGGAGGGGTGTCAAAAATGCCAAATATTGGCAACTTAATATTTAATCTAGACCAGAGGTCCTCAAACTTTTTAAACAGGGGGCCGGTTTACTGTCCCTCAGACCATTGGAGGGCAGGACTATAGTTAAAAAAAAAACACAACTATGAACAAATTCACTGCAGGCCCAGGATGAGTCGTCTGCTAAGCAGGACAGGCAGCACCGACGAAAACACCTGGCGGCCCACCATAGTTTGATCAGAAGAAACACCATTGTTATGATAATAAAATGCCATCAGTAAAGAGTGAATGAGAAGCACTTACACAAACTCAACATTACAGTTAACAGTAACATTGTTCACAGTGACAGGGAGGTAAGTGAGAGTAGATCTGGAAGACAATAATCATATTTGTGGGCAAATATAAATGGAAACCCTAAAAAGCATGATTCCCTTCAACGTTCTAGTAGTGGTCTCTGGGTGAGTCGTCCACTCATGAATCATTTCGAGAGTTCAGGCTCTGTTCTTATGCTTTGTTTGACCAGCAGAGGACTATATTACTTTAGGCTCTGACAATAACCTATATTCAGGTGCTTCCAATGTTATCCCACAGATCCCTGGTGGTAGTAATGGGCTGTGGATTGAACGGCTAACCTACAAGGTCATAGGTGCGGACCACAGATGCTTCACAGGACAAAAGGAGGCTGTCTGTTCCAGTACTGACTTAACATCTTGGGAACCACAGGGGCAGTGCTACTTTGTTTGCCAGGGTTACTCTGCCTGGGAGTTGACTCAACAGCAATGAGTGCAGTGAGCATAAATAATGCTATTTATTTCCTTAGCTCTTTTCAAAGGTGGCTGTAAGTAAAAGTTACAGGAAATCTGTCTGATTTGCTGCAATTTTGTAGAGCACACTGTAATACCACTCACTGTTCCTTAAGTAAGAACCCACAGGAGAAATTCCACTGGAAGAAAACCTCTCCCTGGATGAATCAATATTTGCCTTCTTCCTGGCATCAACAGGTCCAGAGCAACAATTAAGTTCAAGTACAGTAAGTATATTAGCTCTTATGTCTCACAGATTTGCACCTATGAATTTCTTTGTTCCTGGCCCATTTTTATTTCATCGATCAAATTCTGTTATCTTTGACTGTAAGTGTTCTAGGATATTCTACACAAATAAATTCAATGTGCATGAGACCTAACATGATATTCCCTTTTCTAAGACATTTTGTAAGTTGGAAGTTTCCTTGTTTTTCAACGACCTTTCCCCTTTGAAGACACAAATTTATTATATAAAACCAAACGCCCAATACTGCTTGGAGGCACTCACTGAACAGAGTCAATGAGTGGATTTCTTTGAACTTGCTAACTAATAAAGGAGCCCAAGGGGCAGGGTGGGCTGCTAATCGCAGTTGATTCTGTGGCAGTAAGGGAATTAATGTGAGGTTCCTTTAAAGCTGATAACATTTTTTAAAAGCGGTCCCAGGGAGTTGGATTGGGCCTTTTTTGTGGGTTGTTATGCTATGTTTTCAGAATGATGTGACTATAAACTAGTTTTAAACTGGTCTGAAAATTTTTTGAAAATGTAACGTGCTGGGGAGGAGAGAGCAGCACTGTTATCCAAACTGCGTCTGTGCAATTTATATACATGTATTCAAAAATGAGGTTCAAATATCACTTGCTAAGATGTCAGAGGCCATAAAAAAACGGCTATCTCTGTATGATGGAGAACACCAAACACTCACTAAATAGTCATTTCATGTCTGTATACTGTTATAGCTTCTATATTATTTATAGCTCACACAGTATTTTTGTATCGGACTAAAAATTTTTTGGCAATACTAAGCAAGTTTAAACTGACAGAGAGGTTCCAAGCATGGCAAAAGAAGAGACACGGTGCTTTTTTTGTTTTGTTCTGTTTTTTGCCTTTTCTGAGGATGAGATGGAGAAAAAGTACGTGTGAGAAAAGGAAATAGGCTTACTTTCAAACAAAAGCCAGGATCTAGCTATGCAGATTGATGTGAAACACATTTGCTGATTTCCAGCCTTAGATGCACTCTTACCATTTGGCAGGCGACCCTTTCATTTGCTTTCATTTTCTCTTCCATGATGTTCTAAAATTCCAGCTACGCTGTTTAGCTGACCTACCTAACCGGCAGGCCTCCCACCCGAGAGAAAACACACACACACACACACACACACACACACACACACCCCAGATATATTTGAGTATAAGCTGACCCAAATCAGTCCAGGCACCTAGTTTTACCACAAAAATGGTATTTAAAGACATGCTGGGAAACTCGACTTATATATGAGTCTATACGGTAGTTGTGGTCCTTAGTTCAGCTTAGTTGCAGCTATACCCACTAGTTAATAGAAGGTGTGAGGTGCCCACCAACTTGTTTCGGTCTCCCTGATCCATTTTCTGCCCAACTGACCAGAGTCCTGGACGGTTCTTTCCATTTTCACCCTCTTCTCCCTACTGTTACGACATCCATACAAGTTGATACATACACTTTAGAATATGGTCAGTGAATTCCCCGCCTTTCTCAACCAAAAGGCGAGTTCACATTGATTACTTGCACATCCCCTCTCCCCCTCTCCTCACTGCCCCTACACTTCACCAACCACGCTGTCCGAGAAAGAGGGTGGCCCTCAACAAGATGGATGGGCACAGTCGCTGCAACAATGTGCTCAGGCACAGTCACAGTTAAGAGCAAGGCTCTGCAGAGCCTGGCCGTGTTTCCTTCTATTGTGTAAAAGGTCACTATGAATCTGACCCGACTCAATGGCATGTAACTACTCTGCCCTCCTAACCCTTCGCCCCTCAACTATAATCTCACTTTTACCCTCCCCACTCTCCAAATGCAGCATTCCTGATTGGAAAGCCAGAGGGTCTCCTAGACTCCAGCGCAGAGGGCTAATGGGTAGCACCTGGCACAGCTGAACACACTTCGGTTCTCTCTCTCTCTCTCTCCATTTCCTCCTAGACTCCTAGGCTGACTTTGCGTCCCTTTGGTCAGCTATCTTCGGTGTCCTTCACCTCTCTAAGGATACTGAAAGTGCCAGGAGAGAGCATTCCTCAGAGGCCAGAGTGGGGATGTTCTCAGAGAGCCCAAGTCCTGGAGGACATCGTGTTTGGTACAGTGGAGGGACAGCGGAAAAGAGGAAGGCCCTCACGAGTTGGAGAGATGGATTGACGCCGTGGCCGCCGCAAAGGGCTCACACTAACAACAAATGCTGAGGACGTGGGGAACCATGCAGGGTGGGGTTCTGCTGTGCACAGGTTCCCTGGGGCTCGAGCTGACTCTGTGGCCCCATAACAATAAGGCTCTGCCCTTCACTTTACACACTCTGTCCACCCGTAAATCAAACCACTCCTCATCCAATAACCCGCCCGGTGGTGCCATCAGGCAGCCGTTGAACTGTGAACCAGTCACAGACTCAAGGGTTCTAACAAAGGGGGGACTATCCATGTGCATCAAGACTCCAGCCTTGGAAACCCTACAAAGGGCCATGCACTGTGAGTCCAAATCAACTCGGCAACCAGGCGAGTTGGCCCCTTGACTATCCAATAACAACATCACTGTTTTAATTAAACTTACATAGATACCTCTCTCATCCCAACCTTTATAGTTCTACAAGTGTTTATATGGCTTTTTTAGAGACGGTTACTCATACTCCTTGATTACTTTTTAAATGGGCTGATTTTTGTCCCCCCCCCTCCCCTGGACTGTCATTATTGTTATTATTATTATTATTATTATTATTATTATTATTATTATTAAATTGTAAGGGTTCTTTACATTACTTAGAAAAGGTAAAACATTTGCTGAGCCCCAGTGGCATAGTGGTTGAGTGCAGGACTGCGGCCCACTGGGCTGGCGGTTCAAATCCAGCAGCAGCTCTCCAGGAGCAAGGCTGGGCCTCCTACTCCCACCAGAGGTCAGTGATTCCTTGCCCCCCCCCACCAAAAAAAGAGAGAAGGTAAAAATTCAACAACAACAACAACAACAAAAGAATAGCTGCTGAAAACGAGATGGACTTAGCCTCCCAATGCTCACATTCTTCTCTCTAGAACTCCTATTTGTCTAAATAGCAAGGGGTTTGCACTTTTTACTAAGACACGAGATTAAATCAACCACCTCTCAAATGAGTTTTACAGGTTTGAAATTAGCGGCTATAATTCTTCCTTTCTTGCCACAAGCAACTTGTCCTCAAAGGGCAGAGATGTTTTCCAAATACTTATAAAATCACTTTTAGTAGGCATATCACTATAATTTCAGGGATTTATTCTCAAGGACAAAGTATGTTTTTCCTTGAGGAAAATTTATGCTCGTATCCCAAACATACTATGCACACCTTCTTTCTGACAGTACAGGCGAGGAGAACCCCAGCACCTCACAGGTCTTCTGAAACCAAAGATGTGTACTAGGTAGCAAGTGACAGGTCAGTCAGAGATCAATAAGACTGGAGAAAATCCTGGCGTCCTGAGTCTCTTCTATGGTAAATCGCCTGTGCTAAGTGACACCTGGGGAGGATTCTATCTGCATTAAGTGAGTCACAGAACCTGTGTTCTAGGCTGTGGGTTTTTTTTGTCATCACAGAGTAGATTTCAGGCTTATACTTCGAAAGTGCCAGAAAGAAAAGATTCTGAATCATAAGGATATAATAAGATTTTACAAGGCACTTATTTTTCATGAAACCCTCTGTAAATGGCCTATTATGGCTGGTTCCTTACTTTTCCATAAATTCTTAGTAGGCTAATGGTTGTGAGGGATTGACTGGTTTGTGCCAACCCAGGCCACCTCCAGTTAAGTACCACAGATACTTGAATATAAGCCGACCCGAATATCAGCTGCAGCACCTAATTTTACCACAAACACTGCATTTAAACTGTGCCAAAAAACTAATATAAGAGTATGTATGGTATGTTTCCAACTAAATAGAGATGTCAGAACAAGACCCTAAATTAGCAACCAAATTTAACTATCAATTAATTAAAGGCGGGTGGGGGCAGAATTCTCTCAAGTAAGTAGGTAGACCAATGGAGCAGTTAGTAGGCATTTCATTTCCACATTGATCTGTATGTGCCCATGGATGAAGCCAGAGTTAAGACAAAGGAACGGAACTCTCCCTATATAAAGCCCATTCTTTAACCTGCCTGGCAGCACTCAGGTTAATGAGGAAGAAACAACGTAATTAAGAGGAAGAGAGGGATAAAACAAAATTTACCACACAGTGAGTGGGCTTGAGTAATTACTGATGAAGGGTCATTCTGAAGGGATGTGGAACAATGTGAATCAAACAATTCTACGGGCCAGGCCCCAAGGGAACTTTGTGCCCCCCTTGGCAGTGAGAGCAGGCCACCAGTTAGTCAAAGGAAACAACAGCATTCCAGATGACTGACCGGCCCAACCACCACCCCTTTTTGCATTCTAACATTAGATCTTAACGCAAGTGGGCGGCAGATATTTCTATTTGGGGATAGTGGAAAGTTATTGTGACTCTCCTTCTAGCTTGTCGTAAGACCTGTCGTTCTTACTTTTTATTCTTTAAGCCAATGTCATGTGAGAAAATATAAGTCACACAAAGTTGAAAATATAAGTCACACAAAGTTGAACGTGGTTAGGCAGGGATGAACCTATGCATGTATCTTACTGAAAAAAAATCTTGCATGGTAGCTGCCAGCAAAGGTTAGGGAGTGTGAACCCAGCACAAATATGTGAGTATGTCTATGATGCAGAGAAATCTAAAAAGGAGATTCTTAGATTAAATACTTGAGCTAAAATGCAAACGTTGCTGCTAAAATGTTGCCGAGAAGGAGCCGCAAAGGAAAGGAACAGCCAAGTCAGGCACCGAGGAGATGAATCAACAGTCCTGAGGTCTCCAATCAGACACTGCTGGTTAAACACATGTGGGTTTTCTAAAGCAGCTTTGAAAGCCATCTATTAATGGCTTATTAAAGTGTAAAGCTATGCCAGGTGAGGCTAAGTCATGGGCTTCACAGAAGTTCATGGGAAAATGGGAGTTCAAAGATGGTGGAATTTTTCAATGAACCTTTTTAAAGGCCCCTTGAATACCCCTTTTGCAATCTCCTTTTGATAATATTATATTTTTGGTGATACAAAGCACATTAGGCTCCCACCAACAATTTTTAAACAATTTTTTTCTGGTTAAAATATTCATAATGTATCAGCATCATCATTAGTTCCATTTTAATTGTCCTGTTTCCGTTGATCCAACTCTTCTCGTCTCCTCTTCCTTGCCTACTCCACTTTGCTTTTCGGTCAACGTGGACTGTTTACAATTTACTGTTTGAGGAGGTAACTTGTTCACAGGTGATACAGTTTTTATGTAGCAATCCATGATTTGGATGAAAGGTCTCCTGGAGAAACAGCTTCAGTTCCAAGTTCAGAGGTTATCTCAGGATGTTAATTTCAGGGGTCCTCTGGCCTCCATTGCTCTTGTAGTTCTGCCCTTCAAATAGGAAACTGAATTTTGTTCAATACTTTCCTCCCATTTTATCGGAGCCCTCCTACCGTGTATGGTCACAACCGTCTTGGTAGTAGCAGATGGACATTATTTCCTTCTTCTGGTCTCAAATTAGGAGTTGGTTGCTGTGAGCCGACAGTCCCAAGGATTAGATTCTTCAAGCCTTTGAATTTCTCCCTTCTCTTGCTTCATACCAGCAGAGACCAATTGTTGTACCCTGGAAGACTACTTGCAACTTTTTGTCCTATCTCTCTTAAATTATACTCCTGAGATCTCAATTGAAATAAAATGGCTTTAAGTGAAGCAAACTAGCTGACCTTGAATTTATCAAGAGTCAATGTCATAAGCAATGTACTAGAGACAAAATAAAACCCCACAGGCCCATTTGAGGTCTTTTGACCCAGTGTCAACCCAAGCACCTATCCATTCTGGCAGCTGGAACACTTTCCCACTGAAATATCATACTCGCCAGATTCACCAAATCTGACCACACAGTTCCAGAGTTGAAATAATTACAAAATCCTACCATGGCTAGTAAATCATTATTTTCAGTTTAAAAAGCAACCCTCAGACAATCTTTAATAATCTGTTATGGAGATAACATGATCATGTCTAATAATTTAAATGGTGCTTAAAGAAAACAGTATGAAAATGAATCTTTAAAAATGGAACAGCAATCTTTCCCAAGCCTTGAGAGTAAACAAACAATAGAAGAAAACAAATTTCTTCTATAAATAGTTAGAGCGTGCCCACTGTGAGCCAAGTAGTTAGTTAGAGCTCTCCTAATTTAGGGGTTCACTGCAACGAAAACATCAACCTCTTTCCCACCAAGAAAAGCTACAGCTGTTGATACTACTTAGGTACAAATAAGATTTCATTATTTTACTCTTCTTGGCTCAGAAGTTCAGAGTAATGGGCTTTATCAGTAGGGTAACCTAATACTGTGCCTGTCGTGCCTCCTGGTTCAGTCATTAGTGCCTAAGGTCTTCAAAGCTTGCAAGAGGGAGGAGGTGAGGGTGATCTGTCTGTGGCATCTGTCACCCATTCACCGCTCCACGTCCACCATTCCCTCACCAAAAGTGCTGGGCTGAAGGGGATGATCTTCTGGCACAGAAGGAGGACCATCGTTTGGTCAAGGGTATATGGTCATTGGGAGCCATCTCAAAGCTTGCAAGAGACCATCCAGGATTTAGCAACTGATTCAACCATGGGAAGGAGGAGACCCAAGGATCAGAGAAGGAAATTGGCTATGGGTATAAATAAGTGCCTTATGAGCTATTACCTTCCTCCCACCCAGAAGAAATGCTGGTGCCTGATACCTCCCAAAACCACTGGACTGCTGACACCCTCACTTAGGATTTCCTAGCGCTATGGAGTTTTGTAACAGTGAAATAAATGTTCCTCAACTAGGAGATGACAAATTAAGTAAGTAATGAACTTATTTTTAAAAAAATAACACAAGACTAATCTTGAGGTAGAGGAAATGACCAGACATCCCAAATGTCTGATTTTACCACAAAGCTATGTCACACCACTCTCCCTGATGTCAACCATCACTCCTTCAGTCCGTGCAGTCTTATGTGCCCCAGGAGTCTCCAAGAACTCCCAAAGCATTCAGGAAATGGTCCCAGTGGTTGTGGGCACAGCTGTGAAGCCCCAAATCTGAAGTTTGGGTGCCTATCTAGAGCAGAGGTGGGGGCTTCTCCTTCTTCTTTTTTTTGGCTAAGGTCAAGCATTTAATTTACTCACCCGGCTGTAACTGCTTCTCTTTGGTGAGGCACGTGTAGCAAGTATGGATTTGCTGGCCCTTAGACGGCACGAGAGCCAGGCATTAGCCGCTGCTGACCAAGGCTCTCTTTTCATCGGAGAACGGTGGAAGTTGGTGCAATCAGGCCAGCTGATAGGCTGCAGCTAAGCCCCAAGAATAGAATGAAGGCCAACCAGCAGCAGCCAGATGCGGGGTCCAGAGCCAGACGCTAAAATATCCCCAAATCAAAACAGGGCTCCTTGCTTTGGCTCGTGCTTGGTCAGTAAGGGGAAGGGACAAGAAGAATGGATTTGATGGAGATGTGGTTTCAGCCTTCTGGAGACAATATCCCCAAGGAAACAAAAGGTTTCTTGAGCCATACCTTCCATATGGGGAATTCTCAAAATACTTCCCACTGTAATCATGCCCCAAAGCAAAACAGAGAACTCCTTCAAAAATGGGATCATAATCAGAGAAGTAATGGCTAGAATTTACAATACATCACAAAGCGCTTTGGGCTAGAAGTCATATTAAATGATGGACTAAATCTCAGAAATAAGCAAAATATAAGGATGTTCACTTATAACAATATGGCAGAGATACTTGCCAGTGATTATCTTTCTTCTCATATTCCCCTCCTTTCATTTCTCCAGTAAGTCTCCCTTCCACCTTACCCACAGGTCCAAGATCAGAGATTATTAAATAGACTATGAGAAACAGCATAAAACACAGTGTTGTCATGAAAACTTCATGCTATCATCTTCAAATTATCTACATTTCTAGTAAATATGAAGGGGGATTGTAAATACCTCTATCCTGCCTTTCATATATAATACACACATGCATTTCACGAATTTTTGGTAGATTTCCCCCCAAATTATGAGTCCATATACATTTCACACATCTGAAATATTATTTTAGTTACAACAAAAGTTAATAGAGCCCTGCCATATAAAAACACTTGTCTGCCATCTTTCCCCCCTTTCCCCTCCCCCCAGCAGCTAAGAGAGACTTGCAGCCTTCAAGAATCTCTGCCACAGTTCATGAAATAACCTTACTACTTTAGGAACCTTAAATGAACTTTGTCCAAGTATTCCATTACAATTTAAGGGGAGAAAAACAGGTTCTGCATGCTGCCCAAGGGCACACAAGTGAGTCAGTATGAAGAAGTGGGAACAGATTTGAGTCCTGCCACCCCACCCTCACCTCTGGCAGCTAACCCTCCCTTTCCATGAATATGCAGGGCTCAAGTGCACGCCCACCTCCTTCACATGTGCCAATCCTGGAAAACGGTAGTGGGGGCAGATCACCAAATAAAGATATTTCAGGAAAGCGTCACGTAATTGCTTGGCATTTGAAGGTACTAAGCTCTGACTACTCCCTTCCTAGTTCCCCCCCACGCAGCTCTTCCACCCCCCACCCCCACCCTCCAGACTCCTGAAAGCACCTTCTTCTTTGCCTCCAATTCCCTACCCAATGTTTATGTGTATTAACAAACATCAGTTTCCCCCCAAGGAAATAAAGATGGTAATTTTATATACACTTTCTCAAATCTTGAAGGAGAAAAAAAAAAGGAATGGTTTATTTCAAGCACAGTGATGCAATTTTAATCCCTAGGATATCCTGGAGATTTGATTGCCAAGTTAATCTATTATGAACATTAAACCAAAATTATACTGTCATAATCTGTACATTTTAAATATTACATGGTATTATGAGACATTGTTTTTAATATCTGCATGGCTTTTTAAAACGCACAATTTTTCCCCTTAACTTCACAGTAGATCATGAGCTCTTGTTAATCAGAATTATGTGATTGAAAAGAAGTCAAAATTACAAAATATTTAAATATTCATTATTTTTTCTAGCACCTACCATTTTGTGAACTCAGGAGTAAGAGGAGCTTAAGAAGGCATAAATACTACTGTGCACCAAACACAAATACTAAAAACAGAGTAAATTGTAAGTATGTACACTGCCTTATTATAACACTTTATATTTTACAAAAACTTGTCAAACTCATTTAGTTTTAGATTATTTCAAATGATCCTGACAGTATGACAAAGCAAACTTTGTTTGGAACATTTAATAGAACGCATATATTGCTTCAACACACACAACCCTTGTTTCCATCAAAGAACTGTTACTCCATTAAATACATTGTCTTCTACTTTATTACACACAATCCAGAGATTTCACTAAAATGTAGGAACAAGAACACTACACCTTCCAAAAAGACAAATCCTGACATCTCCCTGAGCACAATTCTGCCAGCATTATTCAGCACCAGTGAGCAAATGAGATTTGTGGAGAACACAAGGAATATCATCATGGCAATTTATGAACTTGTCACCTCAGAAACATACCGGAAATATTTCAGAAGGGTGAGATTTTTGACTGCCGAAACAATTTTCTCCCAATCTCAGCAAACTTGCTACACAAAGCTTCAGCTCAGGACAAAACACCAGCCTACGCAAGTAAAGGCATAGCCTTTCGAGGGACAACTGACTGATTAAAGCAAAATAAAATCCAGCAGCTAATTAACTCACCAGATAGCCCTTTACTTTAAAAACAAAGAGAGAAAGAAAGAAAGGAAAAGCTCTCCCGGTCTTCTCAGGCTTCTGAAGATAGATTACCGGCTCTCTGACAGAATGATGACAAAAGGGCACGACGGCGATCTCTTTGCTGCTCTTCCCACCAGAACGAACCTGAACCACCCTGCAAGCTTCGGAGGCAGGACTTCGTGTGAGCATGCTCGGTATCTAATTTAAATGACTGGGTATTTCATCTCAGCATGTGATGCCCTACTTCCCAACAAAACTCAGGGAGCTGCAAATTCAAGTGAAGATCATTAACTGCAATGAACTCAAGAGAGCCACCAAATGATAAAGGATTTGGTTTTAACCCCAGGATTTTTTGCAGTTTCTTTTAACTCAATGTGACTGGAAATTGTTTCTACATTTAATATTAAGTCATGTAGGAGTTATGTCCACTGGCAAATTAAGCAAGCCCAAACTCACTGCCATCAAGGCGCTGATGACTCATAGCGACCCACAGGCGAGGGGAGAGTCAGAACTGGCCGGGTGGGTTTCTGAGACCATATCTCTTTACTCGCTCTCCTGCAGAGGGGCTGGGGGCTCGAACTGCGGACTTTGCAGTTAGCAGCCTAACATGTAACCATTAACCAACCATCAGGACTCCTCAACAAGCCGTACCTCATCACACCGCCCATATTTCACATGGCAGTTCTTTCCTCGTCTGTTGACCAAATTAAAACAATCTCCAAATTGTGCACGGGCATTTTAATGTCTCCTATGGAAATCAATCAGTGTTTTTTTAAGATGTTTTAGCAAAAAGGCCCAAATCAGTCACATGGCTTGTATATATGTATGTTTCCGCCATCAGATAATTTGCCTGATTTGTTGAGTTAATTGCAGCAAGGTCATTATCATTTTGCATGATAGAAATAATAAGCAAGAAATTTAAATTCTGTTCACTGTGGCCCTTTCATTTCCCATAAAGAGTTATCTAGTACAGCAGCTACATCATCTCCAAACCAGGCAGACAGTTTTTGCATATCTATTTCCTAGTTTCACCTTGGGCAAAGAAGCAAAAATGGGAAGCGCTGGTCTGCCCAGTTAGCGTGCCACGGACTGACCAGGGATGACCCACCATCTCTGAATGGATCCACTAAGTTTTCTTCCTTTTTTCATTTGGGCTTGGGTGAAAGTTGATACAGCATGTCAGTTTCCCATTCAACAATGTCCACGTCTTTCATTTGCCTTCTGGATTTTATTTTGTACAAATGCTACCCTTTGGGTTGCCTGGGGTTGTTTCTGAGAAGCGCATCCCTCCATGGTTTATGGTTTGGCTGAAAGGTGACTCGCAGGGAGCAAGCTCCGCTTCAGGTATGAAAGGTTTCTGCAGGTCACCATCTCGGGGATCCACCAGGCTCTCTGAACCTGTCTGGTTTTCCTGTATTCTGAAGTTATTTTGTTCTACAGTTTCCTCTCCCACTCTGTCCGCGGCCACTCCCTTGTGATTCTGATCACAGTGGTTGAGTGTGGTGGCCGGACCCGAGTTTGTGGTTGATGGGTGCCACTAATCTCTGCTTTTTCTTTCTTCTCAACTCAGGTAGGCAGTTCTACTGCTTCCCTATTCTAAACTATACTCGTGACAGATAAATGTTTCATTTCTGTGAACAGCCCCTCTGACCACATCCTCTGTGAAAAGCCTACAGAATGAGCAAACTCACTGGATGTAGCAAGAGCGAGCACATGGCAGCAATTAACACACTGTGGACAGATCCCAAGTTTATCCGTCTTTAATGTGCCAACTTGCACTACTTCCCCAACCCTTCACATTGATTTGGCTACTTTTTTAACTTTCTGATTTTAAAATACCTGGTCTTTAAAGATGAGGCACTTCACAGGCGATGAGATAGGGCCATTATAAGGTTCAGAGAGGTTACAATTTTCAAATGTTAAAGAAAACACAATCATGGAATACTTTCTGGAACCAGATAAGATTCCAACACGTTAGCCAAAATGGAAGAAAAAAAATTTTTTTAGGATGTTATATTACAAGGAAACGATCAACACAAAATCCTTTTGAGTATTCCACCTAAGTACTAACTTGGTCTTTTTAAAAAATATTTTTTAATTTTTTAAATTATTAAATTGGGCTGAGCCCTGGTGGCGTAGTGGTTGTGCGTGAGACTGCGGCCCACTGGGACGGAGGTTCAATTCCAGCAGTGGGGCTGGGCCTCCTACTCCCACCACTGGAGAGCAGTGATGCCCCCCAAAAAGAAAATTATTAAATCACTTATTGGGGACAATACATTGCCTATCACAATAAATACATACATTGTGCCAAGCACCTTCCCATGCCTGTTGCCTTCATCATTCTCAAACCATTTGTTTTTCTACCTGAGCCCTTGATATCGGCTCTTCATCTTTTTCCCCTCCCATCTCGCACCCCCCACAACCCTTGATATTTAATAAATAATTATTATTTTGTCATCTCTTACACTGCCCAACGCTTCCCCTCACCCACTCCACTATCCATCCTGTAAGTAGGAGGTTACATATACACCCTTGTAATCAACTCCCCCCATCTCTACCTCACCCTCCTTCCACCCTTTTGGTGTCTACTCTCACTACTGGTCCTGAGGGGTCCATCTGAACTGGGTTCCATGTGTGAGTGCACCTCTTCCAGTCTAACTGGATTTCTGGGTAGAGTTAGGACCATGAGAGTTGGAGGGAGGAAGCCTTAAGAACTAGAAGAAAGTTGTATGCTTCATCATTATCTTCACTGCACCGACGGACCTGTCTCCTCCCCGCTACCCTTCCGTAAGGAGGGTGGTCCAATTGCCCACAAGTGGGCCTTGGGTTCCTAACTCATTCTTAATGTCAACATTTGTGAATACTGCATGTCACCTACATAATCATCCCGTTTCTAAAGGACAGAATGAATGCAAATACCAAGAATCACATAACATATCACACATGTCATTGTAGACATCAATTGTTAAGTCTAACTACTTTATGAGTCAGCATGGGGGATTCTGCAGAAATAATACCAAATCCACTGCCACCAAAGTGACTCCAACTCACGGCTACCTTCGTACAACACAGCCGCTC
This sequence comes from Nesogale talazaci, assembly GCA_004026705.1. Taxonomy (NCBI): domain Eukaryota; kingdom Metazoa; phylum Chordata; class Mammalia; order Afrosoricida; family Tenrecidae; genus Nesogale; species Nesogale talazaci. The sequence goes on along the minus strand of PVJH01020351.1, from coordinate 6,424 downwards.
TCTTTGGCCTCGAAGACTGCACATCTTACGAGAGCAGGTAGCCGCGTCTTTCCCCAGGGGCACAGCTAGCTAGTGGATATGAACAGCTGACCTTGCAGTTAGCATTCCAAAGCCAGCAGGACTGCTGGGGAAATAATCAGTTATCTAAATTATTCAAGGGATGTCCCACAGTCCCCGAATGAGAAAATGAGAGTTCTTCAGTAAAAACAAGTGAGGAACCGAATTCTAGTCTATTAACATTTACTGAGAACACATAAAAAGTCCCATGGTACAAGGTAAGGCACAATGGAAACAAACAAATATGGCTATCACTATCTTTAAGGCAATTTGGGCCTTGAAGACAAGAGTACATATAATTACTGTAAGGATATTATCACAAAAGAGGGGACTTCAGCACTTTGGAGTGTAGATAAAACATATTGGTGAAGGGAATCAGGAAAGACTATGATAGGAGGGTGAGGTTTCTGAAATGCCTAAATGAAGACTGAAGATCTGAGCCAAGAAGGAAGATGCAAGAAGCCTGGGAAAGACTGAGAAGTGGGCCGTAAAAGGGGATCTGGAGACAGGCGTGGGGGAAGAGGCCAAGTGTGGCGCCGACAATGGGACCAGTGAGAATTGTGTGGTGGCTCTGAGTCAGAACTGACTCAAAGGCCAGAGCAATTTACTGAAGCTGCTTCTTGATCCCAGAATTCCTCTAGAATCATCTGTGTAGCTAGGGGGAGGAGGGGATACACAGACACACATGAGCAAGACTGCCAGAAGAAATGAACAAGATGTTCCAGGCGCAGAGAAGGATAGACAATTCAATAAGAAAAGACAAAGGAGTAAGGTGGACAAAACATAAAAGCCAGGGCAAGTGTGTGATGTGCTGAGAATACAGATCTAGAACCGCAGAGCATGGAGGTGCCAAGGTGAAGACAGGCTGTAGGAGAATGGATAGCTGCTCTCTTAGACTGGGTTGACCAGATAAACAAATTCATGGACACTCATCTGTGTAAGAGTTTTGTATAAAAGAGCAATTGTACATTGAGAAACATCCCCCCTCCCCCGCCGCCGAGTCCAGATCAAGACTGTTAGTCCAATATTAGCCCATACGTCCAATGGTAATCCATAAAGTCTACTGAGACTCACATAGCTGCTGAGCAATGCAAAGTTCCCAAGTCTGCAAGAAGCCCTGCACTCTAAAAGAAGTTTAATCAGGGGGAGGGGGGCGCGGGGGGAGACACGGACAGATCTTAAAGGGGTTAGTGGTGGTAGCAAAAGGTGTCCTAAAGATTCGAAAATTAAACCACAAAGGAGAAATGGCCAGCACCATCTCTGCGCCGTTTCATTCATTCTTTGGCACTAATGACGATCCCCTCCCTCTGACTGAGGCCCAGTGGTATCAGTCACGAACTGCTCACATGATCTGCCTCTGCTCACATGATCTGCTCGAAGACTCCTGGCTCCTATCCGTGTACTACGGGCTTCGAAGGGTGCGTGGAAACATTCCACTGTCAGACAATCCCATTTTATCATCAACTTTACTGCTCTTTTTGAGATATCCAGGGGGCATTTAAAAAACAGGACCTTTGTTTGTTTTTTTAAGAAAATTTATCTTAATAACTAATATGACTAGGTCCACCTCCCCTACAAAGAATACAGTAAGAAATAGACCCCAGGGACTGTGCAATGAAAATTACTATTAATGGGGAAAATCCCCAGAAAATATGGAGAGTATATTTGCAAGAGTATTGGGTAGAGATATAAATTATTCTGCATAATAATGTTACTGTCTGACAAAAAGCACTGCAAAATTTTTTAAAGCACTGCAAAATTTTTTAAAGCACTGCAAATTTTAAAACACAATTTCATAAAATAAACTTAAATATCCCAGTGATTTGATAAATATCATAGCAATAAGCCCCCTAGCATCTACTAAGTATGTGGCAAGATCATGAATAGACCTAATTACATATTATTTTGAAACTCAAGTTTTGTCTCTTGATACAGACAATGCTGAGATTATAAGAAAACCTCTCAAGCTTTACTAGAAAAACAAAAGCATACATGAAAGAATTTTGCTGCCAAGTACTGTAAGAGAAAAAATATTTTCTTAGAATATTGTATTGTATAGGCAAAAAGAAAGATTGAGGGCGGGGCAGGATCATTCCTGCTTTTTCCTGGGCCAAGAGTGTTTCTTTCCACAAAATCAAAATAATCAGTTTTCAACCCAATTCTGTCTAATGACATTCACCCTCCACCCCCCCACCCCTGTCAAATTTTGGCTATGTGCTGCCGAAGTGGGCATCGAGCGACGCTCCTAATCAAAGAACAATGTGATCTTGAGAATCCAGCATTTTGTCACTTCTTGAATTTTAGGCCCTTTGCTGTTCATTCCACAAATATTTATAAAACATCAGCTTTACATTAATAAGGTAAGAGTTAAGAAATCTCCACTTATTGCACTCACATTCTCATGAGGGCAAGAAACCCTAAAGCAGGAATAAGAACTGAAAGTGATGAAGCAGAAGAGAGACTGTCTGCAGGCTCTGTGGCTACTAGAGTGGTGATGGTGGGGGAACAACAGTTAAGAGGTTTGTCAAGCAGCATGTCGACTAGCTGCCGATTTGTACACGAGAGAAGTGATCTGGATTTTGTTCTATAGAAAGCCACTGGAAGGATGTGGCATGATCAGACTTGCATCTTCAAAAAATAACGCTGGCAGAATTGAAACTGGAAGAATTGAGAGGCTGCTGCAGTTGACTAGATTGATGAAGGATGAGGGCTGCCCAGATGGGGATGTGTGGGGAAGACAGAAAGAAGTGAGCAGACTGAGGATTCGTCGTGGAAGAAGTGACAACAGGATCTGCCAAGAGATTGGAGGTGGGGGCAGTGAACCGTGAAGGGAGGAGAGCGTGAGGCTGGGTGCACAGCTGCTGTTTAACTTTTCCGGGAGTAGGGGATGTAAAAGCATAGCTTCAGCTGTGCCCATTCCGCAGTCTCAGGGGCAGTGGAGAGCTGGAAAGAGGTCTAGGCTTGAGAAATCGCTTAAGGGTTAGTACTGGGCACAGGAGCCCTGCTGGTGCTTTGGTTTACATATTTGTTGCTAACTGCAAGGCTGGTGGTTCAAATCCCCAAGCTGCTCAACATGAGAAAGCAGAGATTGTGCACTCTTATAAAGATTTACTGTGTGGAAAATTCTATGGAACAGGTCTGATCTGTCCTACAAGGTCATACAGTCAGGATCACCTTGACAAAGTGGATTTAGTTTTACGGTTTGGCATAGGTATTCTAAAAGCTTTGCAACGCAGAGATCTGAGAACCCTTTTTCAGTTATGCCTGCTCTGTGCCAGGTCCTGTGGGCTTGATTTAGCTGTGAAAACAAAATAAACATACCCTTGCTTTCCTGCGGAGTCTATTCTATCATTCCATTATGTAACATAATAAGTAAATTACCTACTATGTTAAAGATGGCTAAGTGCTATGGAAAAGAGATGGTGGAGGGCTCTGGAGTGATAGATAAGTGGGGTCAAGGATCGCAGTGTTAGACAAATGAAATGTAAGCAGCACATTTGTACATTTTTTGCCATCATCATTCTCAAAACGTTTGCTTTCTATTGAGCCCTTGCTCCTCATTCTTCCCCTCTCTCCCTGCCCCCCACAAACCCTTAATAATTTATAAATTATTATTTTGTCATGTCCTACACTGGCTAATATTTCCTTTAAGTCACTTTACTGTTGTCTGTCCACCAGGGAGGGAGTTATTTGTAGATACTTGGTCCTCCTTTCTAACCCACCGTCCCCCTCCCTCCCAGTTGTGAGCAACGAGCAGACAACGGTCCCAGTCAGAAGGAAAGAGTCAGTGCAAAGGTCCTGAGAGAGAAATAAAACCATGTCTTTCACAGTGGTCGTTACTGGAACACTTGACAAAGGTAACGAGCATAATCATGGTTGAAGTTGAGTGAGCAAGAGTGCCAGGAAAGCAGCCTAAGGCCCCGGAGGGTATGACTTTATGGAAACTAAGAAAAAGGAGGTTTCAAAGATCAATTATGCAGAATATCACCCCAGGGTCTACTGAAATCAGAGCAGGAAGGCTCTTGATGTTGGCAGTGCAATGTGGAGACAGTGCTGGGGAGCCGATGAAGGGCAGCAACGCAGGTCCAGCTGGCAGGTGAGACAGTGACTTCGAAAAGCACTAAGGCAAAGTGGCACTCAGGATCCATCAAATTCTTCTGTGTCTGTGGCAGCCAACAACCAAGGGCTTGAAACGTTTAATCAGGTCAACATCGTCAGTCCATTCCGGAATCCAAAAGCCTATTTTCTCATTCTCTTCATTATGAACCATGGACAAACCACGAGCACATGCTATTTCCAAAAGGGGAGTTGAAAAACGTACGGAGAAGGGAAAAAGCTAAAAGATCGTGAGCCAGAGCACAGCTTCACCAACGGGTGCCAACTCCAATTAACTGAGGGCTCCTCAGGGCGGTGGGAGTCTAGGACTCATTCCTTTGCCTAGGAATGCTAGCAGACAGGATTTAATGTCCACGTTACATATGCGGAAAGGGGACGCTCAGAGAGGCTGTTCAGGTTCTCGATGTTCAGAAATTGTGAAAAGACATTAGAAGGATCCTGCTTTCTCTATTCTGCTACCCAAGATCACTTTATCAGTTCTTGCCTTCAAAACAAAAAAATCACCCAGGGGTAGGTTTTTCCCTTGTTCTGTACAAGTCTACTAGCTAAATATGGTAATTTTTATTCTACACATGTAATTCTTAACACTCTCATATTGAAGAATGTGAATGTCCTTAATTTCATGACTGTCCAATCCATCAATCAATTTATTTATTTATCTATTTTGGGGCATCACTGCCCTCTTGTGGTCGTGGGAGCTACCCAGCCTTGCTTCTGGAGAACTGCTGCTGGATTTGAACCGCCAAGCCTGTGGGCCGCAGTCCCGCACTCAACCACTACGCCACTGGGACTCAGCCCTCTTCCCTTATTTAATAAGTATTTTTCAGAATCTATTGCTTTCAAATACACACTCCGTATACTGATAAATTCTTTTGAGTTTTAGAAAAGGCAGTTAAAAAAAAATCTTCCAAAATATGTACCCCTTGTGTAAGACATATGATTAACCAACATATGCACTAAAATGGTAGATTGCATTCTTTACTTGGAGAAATTACCAGACTGATACAGGGATCAAAGTTACTGTCAGAGAATGAATTGTGTCCCTACAAAAGACACATTAAAATCCTAAACCTAAGTGAGTTCAACCTTGTTTGGAAATATAAGTGGGCTGCAAAAAGTTCTTGAAAATATTCCATTGTTATGCAGTTCCATTTTGTCAATAACTTTTTAAAAAATTATTTTATCGGGGGCTGATACAGCTCTTATCACAACCCATACACCCATCCATTACAAGATCTTATGAAATTAGGCTTAACAAAACACCTTTCAAGGTCATGCAAAAACATAGCAACTGTTGCCTTCCAAAAAGTAAAACTACTTAGAATCATTCAAAAAAGTGTGCGCTACACCCTGGCCCACCCAGACCTGAGGACGGCATCCCTGCTCAGAGCTGCCAATGCAGAGAGAGGAGTACATGGCCGGCCCCATTAGGAGACGCGGCATCCTCACTGACCCACAGTCCTTCAGGGGACAACACTGGAGACACAGCGTGGGGATTGCGCCTGATCTGACCCCACCACACTGAGGCAAAACACTACGGACATGTAACAGAGCAGCAAGGGAGGTAGGGCAAGGAAGTGGCCAGAGATTACCAAAAATTGACTTCGGGCCAATGCTTGGCACCTCATCAGCCCCGACCAGAAAACACTCCTAAAGTCACATGGGGCTGAGCCCCGGCGGCGTCAGTGGTTGAGTGCGGGACTGCGGCGCGCGGGCTTGGTGGTTCAGATCCAGGGGAGGCTCTCAGGAGCAGCGCTGGGGAGCGCCCACGACCACCAAAAAAGTTTTTGGCGGTGATGCCCCCCCCCCCCCCAAAGAAAAGTAAAGTGACCAGACATCCTGCTTTTGGCGGGGCATTCCCGATTTTAAACAATTTTTCCCGTGTCTGGTGGCATTTTGTTTTGTTTTGTTTTGTTTTTTTTGGGGGGGGCATCACTGCCCTCTGGTGGTGGGAGTAGGAGGTCCAGTCTTTGCTCCTGTGGAGCCACTGATGGAACTGAACCTCCATCCCAGTCGGCCGCAGTCCCGTGCACAACCACTACGCCAATGGGGTTCAGAACTCCGCCCCCCCGCCCCGCCTGTGGCGTGTTTTAAAAAGTCTCAAGGGAACTGCGGGAGAACAGGAAGGGAATATACTGCATTACCTATGTTAAAATCTGGTTAGTTTATCCTAAAGGTCAACAAACAGACCTTGAACTATTTACAGGTCTCTCTCTCTCTCTCTCTCTCTCTCTCTCTCTCTCTCTGGGGG
>PVJH01020350.1:0-40893 GCA_004026705.1 Nesogale talazaci | reverse complement strand
TGGGGAACAGGTGATGGGTTTGAATCATAAATCACCTCATCACCAGGGCAGCTTGTGAGATGGCCTGCCAAGGAGCCACCGATCTGCCAATGGTCCAGAAGCACACAAACAGATGCTCACCATCAAGAGTGATCAAGGTAATGAAAGAAAAGCCAAATCCACATTGATATACTACCACTGCCAGGAGGTTAATTTCTTCCTATTCCAGATAGTCTATTGAATGCTTCCATCTTCCTAGAAGGAAGTGTGTGTAGAGGCCAGACGAAGACAAATATTGAAATATGGTAGGGACCAGTATTCTAACAAGTCAAAGACAGTTTCACACTGAAAGAAGTATTCTTTTACCAAGGGTGGGGTGTGGGGTGGGTGAGGGTATAGGGCTAGATAGAAAGCAGACACAAACTAGCCTGGCTAAAGACAAGGCTTCTGAACTCTCTTTTTTTGCAGGGGGGGAGGGGGGGGAGAGCATCACTGCCCTCTGGTGGGAGTAGGAGGCCCAGCTTCTGAACTTTCAAGAGCTATTTGGTGACAGCCTTGCCTGGTGCAAACAGACAATAAAAGGGAGAAATTAAAAAAAAAGGGGGAGGGGGAGGAATTGAGAAGACCCTAGGACTCGGCGAGCATTAAAGGAGACACAAGTAACTGTTGCTATGTCCCCACTCCCACCATCACAGGGATCCCTGAGTTGATGTATGAACAGACATTCAGGCTGAACAGGTATGGAGCAGAGAGTGAAATTATACCCACAAATACATGTAGGCTTGACAGAGGCTATTTCTACCTGTGTACTCACCTGTGCTGCAAATATCACAGTGCACGTGGTGGAGCACACAGGGAACAAAGTGATGAAAACTTCTAAGACATCACCAACCCCCCTGAGTGAATGAGTTGCTGGATCTGAGGGTTCAGGACCAGGGTCTCAGAGGACACCAAAGTCAAGACACCAAAGTCAATTGGCATAGTCTAGCCCACAAAACAATGCCCGACATCCTTCTTGGTATGTAGCACCTGGGGACTTCAACACTGGTGAGGAGATAAGGTGCAATGATTGGTCCCTCCCTGTTTAGGAGAAAGAAGAGTGAAGAAAATCGAAGACATCTGGAAACAATTAGTCCAGTGGGTTAATGGCCCACCAACCTCAATGGCATTGAGACCAGAAGAACTAGATGGTGCCCAGCTACCACTAATGACCTCTCTGAAAGATCACATTAGAAGGTCTTGGATAGAGTGGGGAAGAGGGGAAGGTGGAATAAAATTCAAAATCACCACCTAGTAAAAATGACACTAGTGATGTGTCATGGGCCTTGGTGACTTAATGGCAGTGAGAATTCTGTGTCATCGATTTTTAAAACATCATTAAAAAAAATTAAGGCCAGGCATATGGGTTGGATGTTGCCTGGTGGAAACCTAAAAGCGATGACGCTCAGCAGCCCTTCATGTCTGAAATGAAACTCTCCCCCATGGTTCAACTTTCAGCCAAGCAACAGACAGGTCTCTCAGGGGAACAGTAACACTAGGTAGGGATGCAACCCTTGTAGTTACTAAGCATTTGGAATCAAAAGGGCACCATCTACCCAAGGATAATTTTTGGAAAAGCTAGGAGAGGAGGAGAAATGGGAACGGGAAGCACAGGGAGGAACGGATGTTCCATTGTGAAGACAGCAATCAAAGTATGTATGGATTGTTGAATGGAAACCCGATTTGCTCTGTAAACCACAGCTCAACCCACAGTTAAAAGGTTTTGAAAAAGCGTTCAAGGGCTGAGCCCCGGTGGCGTAGTGGTTGTGCACGGAACTGCGGCCCACTGGGACGGAGGTTCAATTCCAGCAGTGGGGCTGGGCCTCCTACTCCCACCACCGGAGAGCAGTGATGCCCAAAACAAAAAAAAAAAAAAACGAACAAAAAAAAGAAAAAGCGTTCAACAGCAAAGTCGCCATTTTGAGGACTAAGGTGCACCCCATCCAAGCCACGTGAATGCCTGACAATGAGTAAGGAAGACCAAAGAAAGCTCGAGGCGATTGAACATAGTGTTGGCAGAAGAAGATTGGATATACACCGGCTTCCAGAAGGATGAACAGAGCTGTCTTGGAAGGAGGACCACCGTAACGCTCCTTAGAAGCGACGGTGGCGAGACTTCCTTTCACATACTGTGGACGGACACATTAGCGGGAGGAAGTTTTGCTGCAAGATAGAATTGCTTCTTCGCTTTATACCTAGGGGAGGGCATCACGCTGGACAGCGTCCATGGAAAAGAAGATCCTCATCAAGATGGCATGACATCGTGGCAATGGCCATGGACACCAGCCAAGCCGCAGGCGTGAGGGTGGACAGGACCGGGAAGTGTTTTTTCCTGTTGTCCAGAAGAGGGTCACGGTGATTTGGAGCGGATTCTGCAACTCCTAGCGTCAACAGGAAGGCCATACTAAAGAAGACAGACAATGCCAAGTATAGTAAGGACAGGGATAATTGGAGCCCTCGTACATTGCTGGTGAGAACATAAAATGTGGCATGAGAGCTTTAGAAATATTTTTGGGCTGAGCCCCGGTGGCCTAGTGGTTGTGCATGGGACTGCGGCCCACTGGGTTGGAGGTTCAACTCCAGCAGCAAGGCTGGGTCTCCTACTCCCACCACCAGAGGGCAGTGATCCCCATCCACCCCCCCCCAAAAAAAAACCCCAAAAAATATTTTGGCAGTTCCTCAAAAAATTTAAAAAGTATAAATCCTCACCCAATTCACAAGAAAAAAAAGAATTTAAAAATTTAAAATTGCTGCCATGTTGCTCACAATTTTCACTGCCAGCTCATTCCTTGGGAGTCCTGTAGGCGTAATGCTGACGCACGGGGCAGCTCAGCACACGGTCCCCGTGTGAAACCACCAGGTGCTCGTGGAAGAAAGACAGGCTTCCTCCTTCAGGACAGAGGTACAGAGACTCTGAAAGCCACAGTGAGCGGGGATGTGCCAAGAGAACTGAAACTAAGCTTACACAAGAACGTGTACATGCATGTTCACAGCAGCCTTGCTCACAATTGCCCACACATGGGAACAACACCCCCACAAACCCATCGTCGGATGAGCGGATAAACAAAATAAAGTACGGGTATCCCCTGCTTCTTGAAAATTTGCTTTCCTCCATCTCACTTTTACCAGAGGCCTACAGGAGTGCCTGCTCTCCCTAACTGAAAGGGACCTGGAAGCGTTTTCATTCTCTTTTTCTTTTTTTTTTTTAGGGGGGGGGGGCTCATTACTGTCCTCTGGTGGTGGGAGTAGGAGGCCCAGCCTTGCTGCTGGATTCGAACCTCCAACCCAGTGGGCCGCAGTCCCACGCACAAACACTATGCCACCGGGGCTCAGCCATCATTCTCTTTCTTTAAGGTGAGAAAAGTATCATTTTTCATTGGTTTTGCAGCCAGCCCTTCAAGAGTCCACCTGCGCGCACCCTGGGCAATGGTAGTGACAGCGCCACCCTGCTGCTCCCCCAGAAATGACACTCAGCACCTCCGCATCAGCTACGAGAGCTTGGGACTCTGTCTGTGAGCACGCTATGCTGCTGTGGCGGTGGGTGCTGTGTGTTCTCCAGAATGACCTGGTAGGGGCTACTCTGAAACATTCCTCCTATAAATTAATGCTAATCGCCACTTTGTTTTACACCGATTCAGCGTACCAAAAGTGTTAGAGGCCTGCTCTTCTTTTAGATAGCAGCGAGGAATCTTTATATCCACCCAGTGCAGTATTACTCATCCAAGAAAAGGAATACTACGGGTGGACTTACGAAGTGGAGGACTCTGGACTATTCATTTGGCCTCCTGGACCTCAGTTGTGCCGTTTGAAGCACTAATATCATTCCACATAAATGAGTCCATGTGGAAACTCTTACTGCACAGTGCCTAACAGAGAGCAGCACTCCATCAGTGGGAGCTTAGTGCTTTTATTAATGTAATGGCAGTGGAAGGCTATATCTACAAAATTATTTTTAAGTACAACAATACTAAAAATAAGCTATGATTAATGTAAAATGCCAGCTAAGACTCTGAGTTACATATTTTAAAAGGAGATTTTGAAGTAGACATAGATTTGAAAATAGAACTAAGAACGTGTCTGGAAGGATATTTTCCAGAATTACTAATAGTTGTTATAGGATTATAGGCACTGTTTTCCTTATCTACACTGAATGTTTAAAGAATATAAATACAATAACAAATGTAAACTCACAGTATAGTATTGTTGCTCCAAAAAACGTAGACCAATTGAGAAATTTCTCCCAAAGGCAGAGAATTAAGTGCTAAAAAGTATAAAGGCAGTGACAAAGAGCTTGAATCAGGAAACAGATTTATCTAAGGTGCAATTAAGCTCTGGCTTAGAGATATTTTAAGAAGGATAATAGAATAATCAGAAGTCATCAAAATGCCATAGCTAAAGGACACTTGCATTAAGTTAAAATAAAGTTGTTGACCCATAGTGACATGAAATTACTCGGCACGGCTCTCCCACAGTCTCTGTAACCCCCATTAGATGGAGAGGTGGAGCCTGTAACTAGGATGATGAACTATGTGAGGGGATTGGTCAGTGTTTCCATTCAACTGGGTAGAAAGTGAGCCATCTCAGAAGCAGAGACAGAGAAGCCCATGACTATCAAAAAAGAAGAGCCACAGAAAAGTGATTGTGGCGGGGGCAATGGTGCCCAGAACTTAGCAGTGTTTTCTCTGCCCACTGAGCGAGTCAATCTGAGTGCTGTTGGTCAGGAGCTGACAGAGCGAGATGCCCTTCGGCCTTTCGTCAGCGCCAAAGGAGCTTTGCGATACTTGTCCGAGCAGGGTAGAGGCCAAGGGGCTATGTGAATGAAGCTGAGCATCACACCGAGACATGCCTGCTCGAACGAACTGTATCCTTAATGTTTCCAATTCTGACTTGTAACCTTTCAACTCCCCTACTCATCCCTGCTCCCCGTAATTGTGAGTATTGTCTATGGGTCATCAGAATAGGGTAAAAAAAACTTGCCCTCTGCCCCCTAGAAAGCATCCTTGAGCATAGGTGGGCTTGGATTATCCTTGACCCTAGTAAGGTGGAGGAGATTGGACATGTTCACACTATTTCAGCAGTTAAATACAAAAGGATTACTGTGTTGCAACCAAAGTCAATGAAAAGAGGTCCACAGTGATTTGAAAAATTGACTTTCATGGGTAGGTTAAGAAATGTTGGCTGAGCCTTGGTGGCGTAGTGCTTGTGTTCGGGATTGCAGCCCACAGGTTGACAGTTCAAATCCAGCAGCAGCTCTCCAGGCACAAGACTGGGCTTCCTACTCCCACCGGGGCAGTGATGCCAGCAAAAAAAAAAGGATATTCACCTCAGCCTCAGCCAGAAATGTGAGTGCCATAAGGTGCCCAGCAGATTCTACCTGTTGTACTACAACAGTATTTGCTTCCTAAGTTAACCAAGAACTAGGACTTCAAGCTAGACTTCAAAGTGCTGGTAGAGACTGAGGGATGGCGTCTGTGCGGAACAGACAAGAAGAGCCCTTTGTGACAGCCGTGAAGGAGGTATGATTCTGTTTCTTACTGAGATTTTTGAAAAGGAAGGACACCAGATGCGAGCCGGTTCTTCTTCCCTGGGAAATTCGTGGCAAAGCAAACTGGGGAGTTGGGTAGGAGGGAAAGGGTTTTTGCTAGAGGTCAGGGGAAGGAAGTGGTCACTGGCTCCCGCAGGTCCTCTCTGCCCCTGGAGCAAAGTGTCACCCCCTCAATCGCTCTCAACCGAGGAGGGTGCCACTTCCCGGCGGGGAACATCTGCCCAGGGATTCTGTGGCCACTGAGTCACCGTCTTGGGGCATGGGTTTTGGGGGAGGCTGCTGGCGGGGCAGTTCGCGCGGAGGAGGACGGCTGCAGGTGGCCACGGGCCCCGCGCGGGGCTGGAAGGCAGCGGGGGTCGCTCGGGGGGGCGTGCCTGCGCGCGGAGCGCCCTTACCCCCTGGCCCGGTGGAGACGGTGACCTGCGCGTAGGTGGCTCCCGCGGCGGCGGCGGCCGGGCCCGAGACGCCGTTGAGCGCGGCCACGCGCACGGTGTAGCGCGCCCCGGGCCGCAGGTGGAGCAGGGTGGCGGCGCGCTCGCGCAGCCCGGCCTGGCGCGGCACGAAGGCCACGCGCGGCCCGCACGGCTCACACGCGCCCGCCGGGCCCTCGCGGCCGCAGCGCAGGCACAGCAGCGAGTACGTGACGTCCGAGCGGCCTCCGGAGTCGGCGGGCGGCAGCCAGCGCAGCCGCAGCGCCAGCGGCGAGCGGCTCAGGCTGTACTGCAGGTCCCGCGGCGCCGACGGTGGCCCTGGGGCGGGGCGCAGAAAAGCAAAGGGGCGGGGCTCCGTTAAGGGTGCCAGGTAGGCAGGAGGGCGGGGCGGGGCGGGGCGGGGCAGGGGCGTTGGCGCCACCAATGAGGGCTAGGTGAAGGGTGATGCCGCAGGTGGGTCCGTTGAAGGGTGGCATGAAGGGGGTCAGTGGGAGGGGCATGGGAGGGGCTAGAAAGGGGACCTAGGTGACGTGTGGTCAGTTAGGGACTGGTTCAGGGGGTTTTCCAGGAACCTTAAGCCCTCTCCCTGGCTGGGGGATGGGGTGAGCTGAGAGCAGGTGAGGTCCCACTTCTTGATCCACCAAGAATCCCAACCTCAACCTTCTCCCTGGACACTCCTGCTTTTTCTGGGCAGGCTCCAGGGTCCTTCCCTCCATGCCACGTGTCCCCTGCGCGCCCTCATGCTCCCCTGTGCGCTGCCCCTGCCTCTCACCGACCCCTTGCCCTCGCCCCACGCCCACCCCCCAGAATTGGACCAGCCTTGGGACTCACGGGTGCAGGAAGCCGAGGGTGGGTCGGTGGGCGAGCGCGCATAGCTGTCCTGGCACACGCAGAACGTGGAGGCGTTTTCCAAAGCCCGACTGTGCTCTGGGCAAGGCGAGCAGAAGGGCCGCCTTGGGGACACCTTGTAAAACCCTGGGGGGCAGGCTGTGGGGAGGGAGCAAGTGAGTGGAGGGGAGCACCCCCAGCTACACCACTCACCCCCCTCCCCAACTTCCCGGCCCACTCTCCTTAGGTGAGATTGATCCTGAGGAATTTTGAGTCTGGATGGTTCCAGGGAATGGCTGCTCATGGCATAACACTTAACCCTTAAAGCCAGAGCCAAACACAATGCACCAAACCTATGGCCAGGGAGGCCACTGGGATGGGTAGTCATGGGAGAGGACAGAGTAGAACCGTCCCCAGGGTGGTTCCAGAGGTATAATCGATATAGGAGCAGCTGTCACATCTTTTTCCAGTGGACAAGCTGATGGGTTGGAAGCAGCAGTTAGAAGTCGTGGGCTAAAGCCACTGTGGCACCAAGGCACCTTATCCTGGAAACCAGACACTATCAAGTCCAACCCATACTCTGCCTGTTACTCAGGGCTGACTGGGTATCAGGAACATGGGTGCTTTTGGCATCATTCATTCAACCTTCTCAAGAGCCTATGAAGTGTGCACTTTCTCTGCATTTTTAAAAGGAGAACACAAAGGCACAGAGAAGTCAAGGAACTTGCCCAATGCCTCACATCTAGTAAACAATGGGATTTGAACCCAAGCAGACGTTGCTGATCCCACAGTCTTCACCACACCATGTTGCCCTCATGCCCGCTGGAACCAAAGGAACTCAGTTCACCCTCTGAAGCCAAACTGTCTAGTTTGTGAAGACATTTCCTGAAGATGGTCTTCTCAAGGACAGTTCCACAGTTCCACAGAGACACACTTTCCAGGTGCACAGAGACATACACTCTGAGATGCTCGGTGTGCATGGACACACAAGCGTGCACGCCTTTCAAAGCTCACCCTCCCACCCTCACCACCATTTGGGGGTAAATGTGCCTAAGCTTCCCACCAGAGAAGAAGGACAATGAGTGTTCCCAGGCCGCGAGTCAGACCTGGTTGTCGTTCTGCCGTCTCTGGGTCCCATTGTCCCACCTGGAACAGGTTTTTTATATCTGAGCCACCTGACTCTTCCAGCCCAGCTACTTATTTACTTGCTGAGTGACCTTGGGCAAGTGGCTTGACCTCTCTGAATCTCAGTTGCCTCTAGTATAAAGCACCAACCCTTAGCTAAAGGTTTTTGCAGGATGAACTTGGATGAAACATGCAAGCTGCTTACCCCCGGTGCCTACCACATTTGCACAATAATGGTAGTAATTATTGTTCCTCCCTCACAGGCCTGAAGTGGAAACTGCCAAACACCCACTTTAAACACCCAGCTGGGCCAGGAAGGAAGGCAATGGCTCACGGCCCCTCCTCTCAAAGTTTGGGTGGTTCCCACCTTGCAGGACCTCTCTGTTCCTCCCCTCTCGCTCAGCTGCTGATGGCAGAGTGGCTGTTCTCCAGTTCTGAGAAGAGAGCGCCACATGAGGGACGGCGACCCGGAGGCTGAGAACTTCCTTTTGTCTCCCCAACATTGGGGAGGGCCTCAGCAGCCCAGGAGTCTTTAGCTGTCTCCCCCTTTGGAACAAAGCAGGAGCCCAGCTGACACCATGGTCTTGTGGGGACATCAGGCACCCAGACTGAGACTCAGAAGGCCTGGGAGGGGGCAGTGGGAGCTCTGACATCCCTCTGCCTTCTGGCCTCGAGGAACCATCCATCAGATGGGAATGAGTAATAGCAGTTGGAAATCGCTCCTTGTCTTGAGTCCATATTCACATCCATATTTTAAACGCTCCTTTCCCCCCTCCATCTCAGGCTCTTGCTGTGTACTCTGGAGCCTCAGAGAACAGATCAGCTTGCCTGCTCTGCTCCAGGGCAGCTCAGTAGCTTTGTCCTCATTCCCCTAAAAGAAACAGCCTTAATTCTTCCAATAATTTTCCCAGTTTGGGGGAGGGAAGCAATGGGAATCATGTTCACACACACACACACACACACACACACACAAACACCCCTCACTACTGTTCAGTCAATTCTAACTCATCGGGATCCTAAATGGGGTTTCTGAGGCTGTACATCTCTATGGGAGCAGACAGCCTCATCTTGGTCCTGCAGAGGCACTGGTGGATTCGAACTGCCGACTTTGTGATCAGCACTCCCACACTTATGCAACAGCACCATCAAGACTCCTTATGTACACTAAAGAGAAGAGCGAGGACGGGAAAAGACAGAGGAGTCTGTACGTCACTAGAGAAAGCACTGGAAAGCCTTCATTTTGTCAATACAAGTTTGGCTATCTCACTTTCCTTCTTCAAGTCCTCCCCACTGCTTCCCCCGCCACACTGAGCAATTCCTTCTATGCCTCTGGGTCTTGACCTATACCGCCTTGTATCCTTTCTCTCCTGGCAAACGCCTTTGTTTCTTTCAAACCCACGTTAATAACACTCTTCTGTGATGCTCTTCCCGGCATGCTCTGCAGCTCCCTATTCCCCAGGGTGGAGTTGAGGCCCTTCCTCCCAGTAGTATGGTGCTGGTTACTGAACCACAAGGCCAGACCTGTCCCCTGAGCGTCAGACTCACCTGGACGTACATGAATATCAGGTTCAGCATGCCCACTCGCCTCTTGTGTCCCACCTTAAAGCTTTTGTCCCACCTCAGCCTGGGGAAGGGAGCTCAGCACAAGCCAGAAGTAGCACTGAACAACTCTTTCTCACTTCACAGACTAGACCAAATCCTTCTCCTGCCCCTGATCCACTCATTCAGCAAATCTATTTTTAGTATCTACTAAGAGCCTTTGCTCTAGGCTCTAGAGATCCACCATTGAATACAATACAGTCAGACAAGACTCTGTCCAATGGTATGGATGCCCCCCCCCCTTACCTCACAGGAAGAAGAGCGGCCATCAGGTGGCAATCTCTTCTGCAGCTGCCCATCAAATCCACCTCTACTCCACTTTGACCATCTTCCCTCTCTTTCCCGCTAGCTCTAAAGTAGGGGACGAGCCACCCCTGGTTGAAGGCTAGCTCTTCCATTACTACGCCAGAGCCCTTTTCACTTCTGTAAAGCATGCCTTCCATTAACCGTCCCCCCTCTTACATCTCCCACCTCCTCCCCTCTACGGGCTTGTTCCAGTGATATGCCAAGGATGTAGAGTAGCAGAAGAGGGTCCATTTTACATGGAAGTTACGAGTTGGGGTTTTCAAAATGTTATTATTACTGGCAACATGAGCCAGCACTGCAAAATGACATCAGTGATAAATTACTCCTGCCCCAGTGGGGCAGACACTCCCACCGCCCCCACTTGGTGCCCCTCCCACTGGCTCTTTCCCTTCACCATGTAAGCAAGCCTCTCCCATCAGCAATAACAATCTTCTCTCAACTCAATGTCCTCCTCAGGCGACGGTCCTGTTTCCCCTTTCAAGTAGGGGCTTCTAGAGAATTGCTTACATTCCCTGATCCTGCACTGCAATTTCCCACATCCCTTGACCTACTGCAGACAAGCCTCTCTCCCCCTAACTCAACTGAAACTGCTCTCACAAAGCCAACAAGTGGACACGTTCTAATCTGAGCCTCCCCTGATGACCCACCGACCTGATCAGTCACTCCCTCTGCAATGCTTCCCTCTCCCTTGGCCGCCATGCTGCCACCCTCTTGGGATTCACACCCAGCCTCAGGCCCCTCACTCATTGTTTTTCTTATAGACTCCTTGTCTCCTGACCTCCCATGAGGCACTGCTTTTCTGCGAAATGTCCTCCTTGGCCTTCCCTTCTCTCTCCACACATTCTCCCTGGGCTGCCCCAACCACACCCACACTTTCAAGTAGGATCTGTGTTGCCGGCTACCTCCCACAAGGCCAGACCTCTTTCCCGAGTTCCAGACCCCCTTTCTAGCTATAGCCCCTCGACCAAACCCTGAACACCATACGTTGTCATTCAGCATGTCCATCTCGTGTTCTCTACCCCAGGGAGTGACCCCTCTGTCCACTCAATCCCCTAAAAGCAGAACAAAGAGGACCCTGTTCTTCTCCTGCAGGTCAATGTTACCAGGTGCTGTGGAATCTGTCTTTTGTTTGTTTTTGTTTGTTTGTTTTGGGCATCACTGCTCTCTGGTGGGTGGGAGTAGGAGGCCCAGCCCCACTGCTGGAATTGAACCTTCGTCCCAGTGGGCCGCAGTCCCACGCACAACCACTACGCCACCGGGGCTCAGCCTGGAATCTGTTTTTTTCTACACCGCGATGAGCTCTGCTGCTGCCTTTCTTCAAGCTCTGGGCTCTCCACCCCGCACTACGGCACCAGCTTCTTTCCTAATCTTCTAACTGCTAATTCTTCCTCTCGAAGTCCTTTTTTGTTGTTGCCGTTTCATATAGAGTGATATTTTGAAAATACAAATATTAATCTGTTGGATCTCTGCTTCAGATCTCCTCCATTGGGTTAAGGCATGAAGGTGAAGCCCTTGATTCCCGCACTCATGCCCCTTCAGTGTTTGCTCCCACCTCTCTCCAGCCTGCCTCCTCCTCACACCTGCGCTTGCCTTCTGCTCCAGCCAAGTTGGCCCCCTTACCCACAACTACAGTATAATCTCCCCTGCCTTCAGGCTCATGCACACATCCCTAAGCACTGGAGGCTCCCAGATGTCCAGAAACCATAGAAGAAGCCTTCTCACCAACTCTGGAAAGTCCTTTCTGTCCTTAAAATCGGGTTCTTTCTTCTCTAAGAGTCAAGTCTCTGCTCATACTTGTCACACCCTACGATGACCACCTGTTCACCTTATACGTCTTCACTGAGAGCCTACTGCACATCAGCTCCCGTCATGGGCACCTGAGCCGCAGAAATGAATATGAACCAGTGCTGGAGCTCGAGAAGTTTCCGGTCTGGTCGTGGAAGCACATGTGGGTAAACCACTGTTCTGCCATGGGGGCACGTGCAATGACAGCGCAGCTAATGTTGCAGGGAGCCCAGGGAGGTTCGTGTCTGAGTCTCCGGAGGAAAGATAGGGACATCCATCTATTTAGCTACAATGAATCACCAGGAGGTGCAGATGGTAGGTCTTCCATTCATGTGGAATGAGTGATTGAGAGGAAGGAGGGAGGGGTGTGAGATCCAGTTTTGTCACCTCCTCCTCTGTCTTCCCACCGCTCTGTGCTTCCCTCTAGTTCAAGCAGCTATTACCCTCAAGTGACTGGAACTTTCACATCTCTCCAGCTACTGTGAGCTTCTCAGAAGCTGGAAGGAGGTCTGATTCATTTCTGTTGCCCTGGCACCCAGAGCGGGATCCGGCTTAGAGACGGGCTTCGGAACCATGGGTAAGGGGAGAAGCAGAGAGCTAGCCTTAGGCTCCCCACAGCCCCAAGGTCCCCCCCTATCCTGGGACACGTGATTTTTGGATATGGGGAGCTGGGCGGGATGTTAGCAATCAAATGTGCACAGCCTCCCAATCTCTCTTGAGCCAAAGAGTTCCTTCTTCCGGTGGCAGATGAGGATATTTTTCAATAGTGAGGTGCTCCCTGCCTATGATGCAACCAGTCCCACCAGTCCACAACTTGGGCCATGGAAGAGTTCTTCCTTGTGGTTAAGGGAGGCAGTATGGTATAGGAGAAAGACTTGAGGCTTGGGCAAACCTGGATTCAAATCCAGGCTCCCCATTTCCTAACCTTGCAAGTGAGGGATTGAGCTTTCCAGTCCTCTGTTTTCTCAGCTGTCGAAAGGAGATATCGATAACTCACTATAGTACTGTGAAAACAAAGACGTCTTATCATAGTACCTAAACAACAGGTCTCCACTGCCCCGTACATTAAGCTAAATTCATATATGGTAACCATGCATATCCATGTTGGCTGAACGCTCAGAAAGCTCCAGGCAAGGCCAAGACTGCAGTTCCAGAGCCCAAAGGCTTCTGCCCAGAGCCCAAAGACTTCTCGGGCCAGAAGGCCTCTCAGACTCTCCAGCACACACTCTCCCAACTGGCACCTGCACGAGACACTCCCAGCCACACGCCCCAACAGGCTCCATACCTTCGCAGATGTCTTCACGCTCCTGGAATCCCGCACTGCAGCTGCAGCGGCCCACAGGCACCAGCCACTCACCATCGGCACCGCAGTGCATACGCGGGGGGCTGCCGGGCTCTCCTTCCGAATGCGCCACGCACGTTCCAGTCACTTCCACCAGAGTGGAGAAGGCGCCCTCGGCCGCGGTGGCTGGAAAGGCGGCCAGGCCTCGCACGGTGGCTCGGCACTGCTTATAGTACACGCGCACAGAGACCAGCGCCACGCAGGCGCCCACGTCCTGGAAGGCCAGGTGGAAGCCCCGCCGGCTGAGCGGGCCAATCTCACGCACCTCCGTGTTCAGCTTCATCTTGCGCTCGCCCAGGTCGCCCTGTGTGAAACTCTCGTCTGCCGCGATCGTGTCGATTTTGCGGGGCCGGCTGCCGCTTGGGCGGGCACGCCCACGGCCTAGATCGGCCTCTGACTCCAGGTAGTAGACGTTGAAGGTTTCCTTGCAGGTGCCCGCGGCGCCGGGGATGCTGCCGCAGTCGCGCAGCGTGAACTGCAGTTCCACAAAGATGCGCTGTCCACGGCCGCGGCTGATCCAGCCGGTCTGCAGCCAGTTGTCCTGGTTGGGCTCCAGCACGTTGCACACTTGGTACGTGCGGATGGGCCGGTCGTGCTCGTCCACACCGCTGATCTCTTCCCACTGGGATAAGAGAAACATGGAGCAGGTCAGACCCAAGGCTCCTCAGGAGATGAGGCTGTGAGAGGGGTGGGGCTCAAACCCTCCTTCCCCATCTCCTGCGCCCACCCCCAATCGCAGACACCGCTGAAAATACACAGCGTGAAGGAAAGTTGGAAACCACTGCGGCCAACCTTGGGGAAACTGAAGCTTTGGAGGAGAGTGATAGAAGAGGTGTGCACGTCCATGAGGATCAGACCTAGGAATGGTCCCCGGAATTCCTTGTCTTCACCCAGTGTCATTTCCACTGCACTGACCTACTCTCACAAGGCCATAAAGGTCTATCCTCCATCCCAAGTTCCCAGGCCTCCTGTAGGACTCCCGGGTTTGCTTCTGCCCATCCAAGAATCTACAACACTGCTTGGAGCTGCTCCTGTGTACAAGGCATGGACCAGCACCTGCCCCGTTTAGATGTCACGTTTCTGCTTCTACCTGCTGGAAGAAGTATGGTCAGAGCGCTCCTCAGAGGCAAGGGTGACAAGACTGCGTCTCGCCTACTTTGGACATACTGTCAGGAGAGACCAGTCCCTGGAGAAGGACATCATGCCTGGTAAAGTGGATGAGGAAGGCCCTTGATGAGACAGGTCAGCACAGTGGCTGACCAGTGGGCTTGAGCATAGGAACAAATGGGAGGCAGGTGCGGGGCTGGGCAGTGTTTTGTTCTGTCGTGCACAGGGTCACCATGGGTCAGAGCTGACTTGATGACTCCTAGCAGCAGGCACAGCCAGTTCTCCTTTAAAAAAAAAAAAGCCTGACTGGCTGAAGATTTACTATTTTCTAATACATGACTCTGGCTTGAAACCAGGCTGCTGGAGAACCACCCATTCTGATGAGGACTTGGATCTGAAGTGTCCATGGAGACCCCCAACCTCAAGACCAGGGCCTCAACTGCTAAAGGATTCCTGGGTCCGAGAGAGGCAGTTTTACACTTACCCCATTACTGGGCAGTGCAGTCCAGCCCAGCTCAGCCTGGGAGGCCTTAGAATCCAGGAGGATGACTAGAGAGAGAGAGAAGGGAGAGGTCAGGGGAGACAGAGGGTCAGTTTAGCAGGTGAGAGAGAGACTCTTTGGTGAACTCCTGGCAAAGCTGCTAACTGAGAAGATGGGGGTGTGGTGAAGAACACACTCAAGTCCGACCCACTCCATAAATCCCAGGGTGGAGGTGGGGCAAGAGTGAGTTGCAAAGGTCCAGAGAGAGGCAGTTCCAATAATGAAATCAAGAGCCTCCTTTTGTTTTCTGTGGCATTGTTAGAAATAGCTACAAACTTTGTGGCTTAAAACAATACCAAGCGAGCCATTACCCTTGAATCAATTTAGGCTCACAGTGGCCCTAGTAAGCTTCCAGGGACTTTGTAAACCATGACGAGAGGTGACAGCAGAGGCGCCAGTGGGTTTGAACCATCAACCTTTCAGTTAGCAGTCCAGAGCTTACCTGACATCACCACCAAGGCTCCTTATCAAACAGTAGAATTTTCTTATCTTACAGGTCTGGATATGGAAAGCCTGAAACCATTTCACATTGAACTAAAAGCCAATGTGTCAGAATGCTGGTTCTCTTGGCAGCCTCTGGGGAGAAAATAAATATCCTAGTCTTTTTTTCGGTTTCCGGCCTTCTCTCCATCTTCAGACATCATTCTGATGTCTGCTTCTGTCACCGCGTCATCTCCTCCAGTTTGACTCATAGAAACACCATTGTGTTTGCATTGGGCTCACTCAGATATGGCAGGATGTCCTCCCCATCTTAATCACTTCTGCAAAGACCTTTTCCCCATTCGAGGTAAGGATTATAGGTTCCTAAGCTCAGGAACCAATTGGGGGGCATTTTTCCACCAACCATATAGCATGCTAAGGTTGCTTCTAAAATCGGTCAGTGACCTCTTGTCTTTCCAGTTTCCCTATATGATGTCTGAGTGTCAACAAGAGGAAGAAATACAGACACTCCCAAATCCACTCAGAAGCTCTAACCACGGATGGAGGAGGCTTGAGTCATTTTTTTTTTCATTTGACTTCTGGGGTCTCTGGGGAGGAAGCAAAGTGTAGAGACCCTTCTAGCAACAGTAGAGACAAAAATATTTCTCATCTCCTCACTAGACACTTTCCCAGAGGCTATCACCTTAAACAAACGCCAGAGATCTTTTTGTGTGTGCGCGTAAAGCCATGGTGCCTCCTACAGAAAAGCGTCTTCAAGTCACTTTATTTCCTCAGGATGCACTCGATGGACAACCACCATGCTTCACTTCGTGTTGGTCACAGAGAAGCACTGGTTAGGGTAGCGCAACTGGCAGCCCAGGTCCATCCCTGCATCAAGGAAGGCTACTTATCTGGAGCCTAAGTAAGGCGGTGGGTTGCCAACCCTAGGGTCCCTCAGAGGGGGCTGGCCCCAGAGACGCCAGCCCCAGTGGCCAGGACCAAGCCCTGTCGGATTTCAGCACAACAGAGCGCACATCCGAATCGCCTGCTGGAAGGCATCAGAGATCTAGCGGCCGGACCAACCCTGTGGTCAACGCCTCCGATTCCAGAGCCTCGGAATTCGGCTCCGAGAAACACGTCTGCATCTGGATTCATTTGAACGGGTAGATTCCTCCAGATTCGGCATCCGAGGAAAGACGCGGGATCCGCTGTTCCGCGCTCTGGATTCAGCACTGCGGACAGCTCCCGGGCAGCACCACGGGCAGCTCCCGGCCCCAGCCTCCTAGACCAGGGCTCCACCTCCTGTTGGCTAGATAGTGGTCTTCTCTCGTCCGCTACTCCATCTCGTCCCCCCACATTCCAGTCTCACCTCCGCATCTCCCCGTCTCTGCTCCCTTCATCTCCCCGCCCCCACACCTCCCACTTGCCATCGCTCAGCCTGTCCGTCTCACCGGCCCCAGAACCGCTGCCTCGGGCCCCCTCAGCCCCTCGTGTCTTTCTTCCCGGCCTGTCAGGTCTGCAACCCCACGGCTTTCAGAGCCCCTCGCTATCACCCTGCTGAGCCACCCTCTGTCTCCCTAGTTCTTCGCCTCTCGCTGCCCTCTGGTCCCAAACCCCACATATAGACTCCAGTTCTTCCAGCGACTCCTCTCAGCACCCCCGCACCCCGGGGTCCCCCGGCTCCCTCTGGATTGGCACTCCAGGCTCCGGGGACAGCCGCCGGTCTTCTCACCTTCCTCGGCGGTCCCGGGTCGCCCGGGCCCTACAAGCAGCGCGAGACGGAGCGGCATCAGGCAAGCGAAGAGGCGCAGCGGGTGGGGGCCGGCGCCGGTCTCCATGGTCCGCAGACGGAGCTGTCAGTGCGGCGGCGGCTCAAGCCGCGCCAGCCCCAGCGCCGCGGAGCTGTGCTCCCCAGACCCCAGCTCCTGCTAGGGGCGGGGTCTTCCCGGTCACCATCATCCACGGGGACCAATCGCTAGGCACCGCCGCGGGAGGTCCACCAATCCCTGCCAGCAGAGGCCAGGGAGGTGGAGTTTCACACGCCAGAGGCGGAACGCCGACCTGGAGAGCCGGGAGGAAGGGGTCCCACCAAGCTCCAAGTAGTGGGGGTGGGGCCGCGCTGGCGGGGCTCCTGCGAAGGGGGGGGGGTGGTGAGCTAGCACCGGTGGCCCAGGGCTCCAGACCTAAGCCCCCCATTCCTGAGAAGTGAGCGATGTGGGCGTGACATGAGGAGGGGCGAACCTCAGGATAGCCACCACCCTTGGAGCCTCCGAGCTAGCTGGGCAGCTCGCTCCCTGGTCCCCAGGTAGGAGTCGCTGGACTTGCAGGGGGAGTTCAAAGCCTAAGGCCTGGACTCCAGGTTCTGCCAAGCTCCTACATCTTGCCTAGCCTTGGCCGCTTGCTGTGTCTGCGGCTTCGGGTGTCTTACGGCTCGATCCCACCCCCATTCCCTCCCCGCCCTTCACACACACACACACACACACACACACACACGCCGACGAGAGGGCGAGGCCAGCCTGACTCTGACTCTTGAGTGGGCTGCTTCAGAAAGGAGAGAAAAGTGGGAGACTGGGTCCCGCCCTCGGAGCCGTTCCTGGGAGACTGGGAAGCCATGTGGCCGGCGGAATGGAAATGGTGATAGATTTCACTTGAACGGGCGGCTCCCGCATCTCCTGCCGGGACGCAGGCGGCCCTCTCCACGGTTGTTCAGGGTCTGGGGTTCCCCTCTGGTGACCCCATTCCATCCACTCCAGAGGGCTGGTGAGGAGCGCAGGAAGCGGGACGCGGGCGTCTGCCGGGGGGGTGGGGCTGGGGGGTGCCGACGAATTCTCGCCGAGTTCAGCTGGGCAGAACCGAAAGGAAACGTGGAACACGACCTCTAGCTAGTGAAGGTCATTTATGTGCCAGCG
The DNA here is from genome assembly GCA_004026705.1 of Nesogale talazaci. NCBI lineage: Eukaryota > Metazoa > Chordata > Mammalia > Afrosoricida > Tenrecidae > Nesogale > Nesogale talazaci. The sequence continues at coordinate 22,937 of PVJH01020350.1, read as the reverse complement.
GAGGGTTTAAGACGTTGGAGGTGGGAGGGGCCGGGGCCCTCGAGGGCGAGGAGGGGGGCTGTGGAGCGCCACCGTCTGGGCTGAACTTGAGGGGAGAAAGCTCCACCCACCTGGTGGCATTTCTGAGCTCTTTCCGTAGGGGACCCAGCCCTTCCGCGTCCGAGCCGAATCGCCGCTGAAGAAGCCCAGCGAATGGGCGTGAGCCCTGTGTCTGCACGGCCCGTGGGGTGGCGGGCAGTGCGCTTTGCGTCTGTGTATCTCTGCCGCCACCCCCCCCCGCCCCCAACGCTCACCGAGCGCGGTGGCGACACCTGGGTGAGTGTGCCCACCCGCCACGCTCCATTCCTGTTTGCCCGGCGCATCGGGAGAGCCCCTAGCTCCGGGCGTGGTAGAGCTGCTTCCACGAGTCGTTTCTGCTGTGTGCGCGCGCGTGCGTGCGCGTGGGCTACGTGTAGAGGCACACTTGCTTGCTCACAGGCACACTTGCGGGAAAGTAGCAGGAGGGGGTGGGTGGTCTGAGTCTCCACCCCCTACCCCGTAGGAAAAAGGTGGTCGGAGCGGCGGGACCCAGCCTCCGCAGGGAAGCGGAGCCCGCTGAGAAAGCAGGAGGGGGCGGGTGGCGTCTGGCTGCAGGCGGGGCCTCGGAAATCAGACCTACCTGAAGACAGGGTTTCCTGCCCCCACCTCTCCTTCCCATCTTCATTCTCCTCACACTGCATCCACCCCTCCCCCATCCCTTGCCGCCCTCCCCCCCAGCGCTGGGAGATATTTTTAGAAGCTGCTTAGAGACCCAGGACTCCTTTCATTCCAGAACGAGTCTTCACTTCCCCACCCCTCTCCCCCTCTTCAAACCGAGTCCCATCCTTTCGGCTGTCTCCAAGGCGCCAGCCATAGCTTCTCATCCGGGCACCAGGGACTTCGGTCAAAGATTCTGACCCTAGATGCTAAAGCAAAATGCAGATTCCCTCGGAGTCTCGCCAGGGTCATTCCGAAGTCAGCCAGATGGAGACAATTAACTGGGGAGAGGGAGGAAGGTTGCCCCGAGAAAGCGCTGGCTGTCCCGTCGCTGGCTCCAAACCCTCTCTGAGAGGCCACACACGCCTGCGGGCACCTCGGGGAAATCACCAGACCGGGGGCCCTGGAGAGGGGTAGAGAAAAAGGGTAAAATAACCCCGCGGGATAATTCACTTATAATAAGACGAAAATCGAGAAGCCCCAGTGTATGCAGATGTATGCAAATCATCCTGATCTTAATCAGAGTTGCTCTAAAGCAGACTGCACGGTACCAGGAGGCCGCAGGACAGACAGCTCAGTGGAGAACCTGGGAGGGTCTTAGAAGCTAACCAGGCTAGCGTCCATCACGACCTTGAAGAGTTGGGGGGCAGTGGGGGCCCTGTTCGGTCTCCGGCCTTCAGGTTAGGTGGCCCCCAGAAAAGCAATCAAGTCCCTGGCCGTGGTGCTGAACTCTCCGCCGGCAAGGCAGCTTGAACTTCTTCCTGTCCCTGGTGCTCCACATGCAGGGGTCTGCACACGTCCATCATGTTCGGCGGCACCAAGACTTCTGTGCTGTCGCGACCTGATCCTAGGACTAGGGCTTGTTTGTAGCTCAGCTACAGGAATGGGGTCGCCAGGAGCCGAGCAACCTCATTCACTGCAGTAAAACCAGAGTCCTGATGGGCACTTGGAAACTCCTGCTTTCAGCCTCTCCCCCTGAGGACGTCGGAAGGGCTGTTTTCCTCTACGTCTACCCCATTATCTTCTAGGATGGCGGAGGAAGATCATTTTTGGGTGCTGAGACGTTTGATTGGACCCCCTCCCCAAATAATGGGATAGAGTCTTCCAGAAAGCGGACTGCACTTCGCAGCACAACCTCCATCCCCAACTCACTGCAAATTGCAAATCTAGAGGCTGAAAATCTGACCTCTTGTTGAGCAGATGTAGAAAGTCATGTCAGCTTGGTTGAATGGAGAAGGTCAGCTCTTCCAAGGAGACGACTAAGAGCGTGCCAGAGAAATCAAAGCCAAACCAAGTGCTTAGGAAAGAGCATGGGGTGGGGGTGAGGGTGGGCTAAGAGCAGTTGGGAAGCAGCTTAAATGAGCATCAACAATTTGCCTTTTCCCTTCCATGATACTTCCATTCCCTAACCCAAAAAAGAAATGGCTTCAGAACAACAGACTCACAGGCAAAAATAAGATGTATGCTAGTAACCAAAGATGTTTAATAATTTTTCTTATATAAAGGAAATGTGAAATATTTTATTTCATACCCTTAAAATTTTAGCAGTGAGCAGCTTTAAAATCATCAAACAAAATGACTCAGCTATTACAATCTTCTCTTTCCGTCCTTAATGAGCCTCCTCTTCCTGTGGATAAAGACACTTTTTGTTTCCATAATTTGCAGCATATGATTTACAAATGTGACCCAACACCATGCCAGTACATCATTTTAGTATGTGCTAGGGGGAGTCAAAAGAGTGCCTGGAAAAATGGAGAGAAAAGATAATGAGATTTTTCCATGAATTTTTTTTTTTTAGGCATCACTGCCCTCAGGTGGTGGGAGTAGGAGGCCTAGCCTTTGCTCCGTGGAGCTGGAATCGAACCTCCATCCCAGTGGGCCGCAGTCCTGCGCACAACCACTACACCACCGGGGCTCAGCCCTCCATGAATTTGTTGAAGCCCCCTTATATTATTTACTGTTCACTTCCATGGTTAATCAAGGTGAAAAAAAAAGAAGGAAAAATGAAAGAAAGGATAAAGGAAGGTTAACTGGTGAGATAGGAATAGAGGGAGAGAAAGAATTAGGGAGACAGTCATAGAGGAAAAGACAGAGTGAGGGATAAAGAAACTGACAGCTGCTGGAGATGAATGTGGTTAGGAGTATAAGAGTGAAGAAAATGTGCTTGAAGAGACAGGAATGTTACTAGGGCAGGCTGGCTGGCCAGTTGCCAACGGGCCTCAGAGGTGACATTTACCTTGGTGAATTTATCATGGTCCAGGCTCATAAACTTGACTTTAACAGCACTAAAGGTGAGCCTACACTTTGGGGGTTGGGAAGAGGATCATATTAACTCAGCTCCAAACCTAATATCTCAGTGCAAGAATGTGTGCATTTACTTATGACGAGAAAAGGCATAGCCTTGGGGAGCAGAACACTCACACTGTCATATCCAAGACACCCTTCCCTTGTTGGAAATGTGCACAGGACACCCGTTTTTGATGTGAAGGTTGCTTAGAGAATGTGAGGGGAGGGAGTTGGGTGGCTTTAATATTTTATAGCACCAGCCTCTGGTAGCCTTCTGCCTCCAAGTCTCCAAGAGGGATAAACCGACCACTGGCAGCTCAGCAACTACACGAGGGCCCAAGGCTGTGAATGGAATCTGCCAACAGATGCTTCAGTGACCCTGGTTTACCAGTATGCCTGTCTTTGTTTTTTACAGTTCCATGTCTGAGCATCTCAGTTTTAGGTTGGCACACTCCCTGTAAATCTAAACTACCAATGTCATGCACACTGATAAAAATTTTATAAGTAAAAAAAAAAAATGTTTTTGCCTGCCAGATCTCCCGGCTCTAAAAGAATATATATTTTTATAAGTAAAAAAATGAACCTTTTGAGTACTCCTCACCCCAAAAGTTCAAGTCTGAGAGTTAAAAATTTCTAGCAGAGGGACATGTACCCTTACAGATATCATCTATGTAGCATATACCAACAATCTCATATGCATTTCTTTATAGAAAAGTGGATTTATTAAGAGGGTAAAACACTAGAGAATACTGCTTTCCTCTCATTATTTTCCTCTTTTTTGGGGCGGGGGGGGGCATCACTGCTCTCTGGTGGTGGGAGTAGGAGGCCCAGCCCCACTGCTGGAATTGAACCTCCGTCCCAGTGGGCCGCAGTCCCGCGCACAACCACTACGCCCCCGGGGCTCAGCCCCTATTTTCCTCTTTTTATCTTTCTGACAGAACCCTAATTTAAGTCGAATTCTTACCATCTGTGGTAGTTACACAAACTGTTGTCAATTTGAGGATTAAGAGTGAAGGGGTGGAGTCTTGCCTGTCAATTGGGTTGTAGCTTGAAGACCTCATTGGGAGGTGCTATGGAGACTAATAGCTTGCTGCAGGCAGGCCATAAACTCAATCCCTGTGAGACATTCCTGTTGAGAAGACACTTGGAGCTACACTACAGCCCTGCAGCTGGAAGAACCGCATGGAGATCCATGCCGTCATTGACCTGCTTCCACTATCACTGGATCCACAAGACTTTCCACCCGGTGATCTTCTGGTATCTTCCTGTGATCTTCCAGTATTTAGCGTCATTTCATGTATTGAGTCATTCATGTGTGAGTCTGAAGAGGAAATTATAGACTGGTATTGGACATGTGGGCTACTATGGGACTTATGAACTTGATCTAGGCTGGGACGTTTTCTCGATATACAATTACTCTTTGATATAAAACTCTTTCTTATACATATAAGAGTATCTATGAATTTGTTTCTCCACTCCGCCCCGACTAACATAGCACCTGACATCTGAAGCGTGGAAAACTGAACTAAGCCTAGCACAGTGTGTGAGGTCATAGTAGACACAGCTAATTCTAAGATTAGTAAGTGGAAAGACCTCCCCCCCAAACAAATTCACTGCCACAGAGTCAACTCTGACGCATAGGGACCCTCTTAGAATAAAGTAGAACTGCCCTGTGCGTTTCTGAGGCCATATGTCTTTTCAGGAGCAGAACGTTACTTTCTCCCATGGAGTAGGTAGTGAATTTGAATGAACAACTTTGGGGTGAGCAGCCCCATATCCCACCATTATTAGCCACCTGAGTTCCTTGCGAGAGAAACTAGGTGAATGTAACTATGCAGCCAAGAAGCTCAAACAAAGGGAAAATACGGACAAAGAGCATACGAGCTTGAGGGGACATGGAGAAACAGCCTCACATACACGGAATTAAAGACCTGGAGAGAGAATCGAGGAAAGGGAAAAGGAACGACAACCAGAGATTGAATGGTTGAGCATTTCCTAAACCTGTGGAAACTGAGTAGACCGAGGAATACTCAATAAGCACTATTAATCACAAGCAAGTGAAAGAAAAAGAAAAACACACCTAACCACTGCGGAAAAACAAAGACAAAAAAATCATTAAAAGCAACTAGAGAGAGATGGGGAAGAAGGTATATTACACTGAGAGGAATAGCATTCTTTGTTGACAACATTTTGTTGACGTCTCACCATAAAATATTAAACCCTGAGGACAATGGAATGGCATCTTTAAAGTGCTGAAAGAAAATAATGTTCTGGAATACTACACCCAATGAAAATAGCTTTTAAAGGTGAGAAATGAAATTTTCTCATCTCAAGCAGAATCAAAACCAAGCCAAAAGGAAGCACAGGCATACAGGAAGAAAAAAGGAATACTGGAAAGGGAAACATGTGAGTCCAAATAAATGAACAGTTACTGTTAAGCAACAATATCTTGTGGAGCTTAAAATGTATGTGTAATCAATAGTATCTGATAAAAACATCATATGGAAGGTAATGAGGTAAAAGAAATTAAAGTGTTTTAAATCTTTGCACTGTCTAGGATCTGGTAAAAGAGTTCATTTATAATAAATTCTAACAAGTTTAGCAAGTAAAAGACTATTACCAACATGTAAGAGAGTGTAGAATAATCAAAGACATCTCAAAGAAGACGATTTGTACCCTGTGTGTGTGTGTGTGTGTGTGTGTGTGTATGATATACAGGAACTCAAATATACAAACAGTTTCTGTTTTAAATATAACCAGACAAAATATGCCAGTGAAAAAACAAAGTAGTTTAAACTGTTGAATATAATGTTGGTCATCAGAAATGCCAACCTCCACCTAATTTACAACTGGAAAGTTGTGGGAAAGCCAAAACACAAAGCGTGTCATCTTGATTTTTCTAAAGGAACTGCTTCTGCTTTCAAAAAACGAATGACATGGTTCAAATCCAGCAGCAGCTCTACAGGAGCAAGGCTGGGCCTCCCACTCCCATCAGAGGGCAGTGATGCCTCCCCCCAAAAAACAAAGAAACGAATGACAAATGGAAAGATGTTGTTGGCTGAATTCTGACTCGTAGACGCCTCATTTTTGCAGAGAATTTTGCTCCTTCGGGGTTTCAAGCCTGATCCTTTCAAAAGCGCATCACCAGGCATTACTTCTGAGATGCCTCCCAAGTGGGTTTGAACTGCCATCCTACGATCTGGATATGTTTTGTGACCTGTTGGGGAAAATTCTATACAAACACTAACCAAAATAAATCCAGGGTACTTACATGGGTACAGATAGGAACTGGAAACACGGGGAATCCAGGACAGATGAACCCTTCAGAATCAGAGGTGAGAGTGGCGATACCTGGAGGGCGGAGGGAAGGTGAGGTAGCAAAAGAGAACTGATTATAAGGATCTACATATAAAATAATGATTATAAATTATTTGGAGCCGGGGGGGGGGTACAACTGAGGAGCTAATACCAAGGGCTTAAGTGGAAAGCAAATGTTTTGAGAATCATGATGGCTACAAATGTACCAATGTGCTTGACACAAGGGGTGGATGGATGGATTGGGATAAGAGTTGTATGAGCCCCTAAGAAAAAGGTTTTTGTTTTTTTTAATTTTTTTTATTTATTATTTTTTTGGCATCACTGCCCTCAGGTGGTGAGAGTAGGAGGCCCAGCCTTTGCTTCGTGGAGCTGGAATCGAACCTCCATCCCAGTGGGCTGCAGTCCCACGCACAACCACTGCGCCACCGGGGCTCAGCCCAAGAAAAAGGTTTTTAAAAAATTCAGGGTACCTAAACTTATACAAATTAGACTTATGTAGCAAGGAGCATCACTCTTGTGGTTATTGAGTCCCTGAGTCCATTTTGGTTCAAAGCAATACAGAATTTCCCCACATAGAACTTTCTAGGCACTAATATTCCCCCACCACCACCACCACACACATTTTAGGATTATTTGGACAATTGGCACAGGAGGACACCAGCTCCATGCAGATGGCAGCCAGAGGTCACACCAGCCCCTCTCATCCTCAGCTGGAGAACACTGCTTTGTGGGAGCCTGGGCACCTTTGGGAGCTCGAGTTGGGGTTGAGACCTGGTTTGGAACATCGGCTTTGCTTTGGGTTCGGGCCTTGACCTTGAGCTGGCAGAGCCACAGACCCTTGACAATACGTGCTTGCCAAGCTTGGGGGGAGCAACGCAGGTCAATCCACCGAGCTTACGGTTGATGCCATAGGAGTTTGAGCCTTGACCTCCTTGATTGTCCTAAGAGCCTAGATATGAGCATCCATGGGCAAAGTGTTGTTGGCCTGCATTGTCTTCAGGTCCTTCTTGTGCTTCTTGGTGAAGCGCATGTGCTTCAGGAACTCAGGGCCCACCCATTTAAGAGATTCGTGTTGTGATTGCGGTCTCTGGATGCCATTTCGGTGCTTTTTTCAGGATTGGCTGTGTGTGGTGTGGTTCTCGGACTTGGCCATGACTGAGCCGACACCTGCTGCTCCGCTGGACTCCAATCTCTAGAGAAGCAGATTTTCAGGTCTTTCTCCTGCAGAGCCCTCACGTACCTTTGAACGGCCAACCTTTGCGTTAGGAGTCAGGCACTTAACTGTTGTGACACTGCAGTCCCTTGGAAGCGTACTTAAAAAAAAATCCGACTACAGTCCTAGAGTTGATTACCATCGTAGTAAGGCGATAGGAGAGAAAAGTGCTGCTTCTGAGGGTCTCCGAGGCTAAACCGTTATGAGGACAGCTTTATCCCAGAGCAGCTGGTGGCTTTGAACGGACCCCCGTGAGGTTAGCAGTCCAGTGCTTAACCCACGACGCTCCCAGATGCTTCCGAAAGAATAAAGCAGCAACACATCAGGAAGGCATAGCAATCTTATATCTGTGTGCACCTAAGAGCACAGCCTCAAAGTACACGAGCACACACTACGCCATGTCTCTGTAGTTGTCCTGTCCTTGTCCCATTTAAAATTTAAGAGATGCTCTCTTTAAATATAATTAATTAATTAAAACACATATGCATACTACACTTCAATGTGTGCAGAATAAAGCACAAGGAAGGAAACTGATATCAAGGGCCCGGATGGAAAAGCGGATATTTGGAGAATGTTAACGAAAGCAGGAGTGGGAAGGTGCTTGGCACAGCATATGTAACTATGTATTGTGAAAAGCGATGGACGCGCCCCCAAGAAAATGATAAAAAAAAAACAAGCAAACAAACAAAAAGCACAATGAACGAAGACTCCTGGGTATACAGGAAAAGAAAATTTATGAAAAGTAATGAACACAGAATGGATCCTCCAACAGATTATCCCTGTTGTCAGGGGTCATCAAATTGGCTCCACCTAGGTGCCAAAGGGATCAGGCATCAGGCATCAAAGAACTAAAAATTAGATTGTTATAAATGAGGGGGAGTACAGATTGGGGACCCAATGTCCATCTGTAGGTGAAGTGACATCCCCTTACAGAAGGGTTGTGGGGAGGAGATGAGCCAGTCAGGGTACAGTGTAGCAACGATGAAATATGCAACTTTCCTTTAGTTCTTGTTGTTGTTTTTTGTTTTTATTTTTGGGGGGTGCATCACTGCCCTCTGGTGGGAGTGGAGGCCCAGCCTTGTTCCTGGAGAGCCGCTGCTGGATGTGAACTGCCAACCCAGTGGACCACAGTCCCACACTCAACCACTACACCACCAGGGCTCAGTCTCTTTCCTCTAATTCTTTTTTTTTTTTTTTAGGCTTCACTGCCCTCAGGTGGTGGGAGTAGGAGGCCCAGCCTTTGCCCCTGTGAGCTGTGGGCCGCACCTCCATCCAAGTGGGCTGCAGTCCCACGCACAACCACTATGCCACCGGGGCTCAGCCCTCCTTTCCTCTAATTCTTAAATGCTTCCCCCCACCCCATCATGATCCCATTCTACCTTCCGAATCCAGCTAGACCAAAGGATGTACACTGGTACAGATAGGAACCAGAAACATGGGGAATTCAGGACAGGTGATCCCTTCAGGACGAGTGGCTATACCGGGAGGGTGGAAGGAAGGTGGAGTAGAAAGGGGAAGCGATTACAAGGATCTCCATATGGCCTCCTCCCTGGGATATGGACACCAGGGAAATGAGTGAAAGGAAACAACAGACAATGTAGGATATGACAGTAATAATAATAATTTATAAATTATCGAGGGTTCATGGTGGAGGGTGGCGGGAGGAAAAATATGAGGAGCTGATACCAGGGGCTTACGTGGAAAGAAAATGTTTTGGGAATGATGATGCCAACAAGTGTACAAATGTGTTTTGCATACAATGGATGGATGGATGTATTATGATGGGAAATTGTAGCCCTCAATAAAATGATTTTAAAAATTAAATGATGAATGAACAAGTAAATAAAAATTTAAAAATTGGCTCCGCCTTACAGCGACACTATGGACAAGAGAGCAAAGTCAGTCCTGCCTCCTGCCTCACACTCACAGCGGTTTGACCTCAGCTCCTAGCCACTGTGTCCATTCCATCTCATCCAAGGGCTTCTTTCTTTTCACTGACCCTGTCCTTCAGCAAGCCTGATGTCCTTTCCCAGGGCTGGCCACTCCTGAGAGCGTGTCCAAAGTAAGTGAGATGAAGTCACAGCTTCCTCCCTAAGGAGAATGTTGGCTGTTCATCTTCCAAGGCAGAGCTGTGTTCCTCTGGGAGTCCGTTATCCCTTTCCATGTTCTTGGCCAACAACTTAGTCGAAATGCACACATTCTTCTCTGGTCTTTCAACTTTCACAGGTGTCAGAGGCTATGGAAGTATCGCAGCTTAGAACAGGCACACGTTAGGCTTCGAAGAGACATCAACAATTCAAAGAGGTCTTGTTCAGCAGATGTGCCTGATGCAAAACACCATTGGATTTTTTTGATTGCTGCTTACATGAACTTTGACTGTGGATCCAAGCAGATTGAGATCTTTGATAACTTCAGTATGGACTCAGTGTGTCCGGTTGTGAGACTCTTGGGGTTCTGTGCATTGAGTGGTGAGCAGTACTGAAGGCTGCAGCCTTTGATTTTCCTCAGCATGTGCTTCAAGTCCTTCTTGTTTCCTGCAAGTGAGGCTGTGTCATCTGCATAGTCTAGGTTCTAATGAGCATGTCTCTTATCTTAACTTAGGTCTTCTAAATATAGTCCAACTTCTTAGATTATTGCTTACCATGCAGATTGAATAAGAATGGTGGAAGGATACAACACTTTTCCTGATTTTAAACCGTGCAGAATCCTCTTATTCTGTTTGTATGACTGCCCCTTATGTACAGGTTCCATCTGAGCACAATAGGTGTTCTACAATTCCCATTCTTTTCATCATTATCTAGAATTCATTGTTATGCATTCAGTCCAGTACCTTTGCAGAGCAAATAAAGCACACATACAATCTTTCTGATGTTCTCTGCTTTAACTAGGTTCCATCTAATGTCGGCAATGCCATCTCTCATACCTCTTCCTCTTCTGAATTCAGCATGAATTTCTGGATGCTTCCTGTTGGTATCCTGCTGCAATGGCTTTAAAATGATCCTCAGTCTAATTTTATTTGGATACAGTATTAATGATATTTTGGATAATTTCGACATTCTGTTGGGTCACCTTCCTTTGTTATGGACACAAATAGGAGTCTCTTCCAATTAGTTGACCAGGTAGCTAGCTTCCAATTTTCTGGGCATCATCTTCATTAGCTGTTCCGACATTTCAACTGGTACTCTGTCAACTCCTGCAGCTTTTCTTTTTCTTTTATTTTAAATTTTTTCAATGATTTTATTGGGGGTTCTTACAGCCCTTATAACATTCCATACATCATTTGTATGAAGCATACTTGTACACATGTTGCCATCTTCATTTTCAAATATTTTCTACTTGAGCCCTTGGTATAAGCTCCTCTTTTCCCCTCCTTTTTAAAATTTTTTATTAATCATTTTTGGGGGGCTTTCCTTTTCTTTTTGGCAATCCCTTCAGTGTAGCTTGGACTTCTTCCTTTGAGACCCTGGTTTCTGGATTATGCACTCCCTCTTGAAATGGTTCACACCAACCACTTCTTGGGCTGAGCCCCAGTGGCGTAGTGGTTGTGCACAGGACTGCGGCCCACTGGGACGGAGGTTCAATTCCAGCAGTGGGGCTGGGCCTCCTACTCCCGCCACCGGAGAGCAGTGATGCCCCCCACCACACCAACCACTTCTTTTCAGTACTGTGATTCTGTTTCTTTGGATGCTTCCTGAGGGAATTCAATATTTCAACTCCAGCGTTGGGGGTTTTTTCTCTTCAGGTTTTTCAGCTTGAAAGATGCTGAAGGTGATCTTCATTTTTAGCTTTCCAATTCCACATCTTTGCACAATTCATTATAAAACTCTACTTTGACTTCTCAAGCTGCCCTTGGACATTTTCTGTTCAGCTACTTCACCATCTCTCCCACCTGCTTTCCCTACACTGCATTCAAGGGCGAGTCTCAGGGCTTCTTCCGCTGTGGTTTTCTATGTCTTTCCTGTCTTTATTATGAACTTTCTTTCTTTTTTTTCTTTGTCATTTTCTGATTGGCTAATGAACGTTTATTGAGCTTCGTAGACGTTCACACCCACACAGACACACAGCACATGAGGCTAATACTGCTCAAGGCACAGGCTTCTGGCCCCAGAGAGGCACTAGAGTTTGGGTAAAGGTTCAGAACTTTGCTCTGGGCCCAGGTCCAGGCTCATAAAGGTTTCCCGGAGGCAGCACCTTCACTTCTCCGAGCCAGTCCACAGCCTGTACCAGGTCAATGTGTGATGTTCCTTGATGCATGCAATCTGTTGAGAGATTCTCTACATTCAGGGAGAAAGTCCTCCAGGTCTTATTTTGGTTCTCACGAACTTGTTGCAATTTCCTTCAGCTTGAACCGGAACTTGCAGATGAGCAATTGACGGCCTGTTCCATAGTCGGCCCCTGCCATTGTTGTGGTTGCTAATATTGAGTTCCTCCCTCATTTTTTCCCACAATAAAACCCCCAGAGTCACTGCAATTGAGTTGATCACAACTTCTGGTGACCCTAATGACACAGTAGATTTACTCCGGTGGGTTTCTGGGACTGTCCCACAGATGTAGTCAATGTGATCCTTGTGTATTACAGCTGGTGAAATTCATGCGCATCATCATTTTATGTTGTTGTTGGGGGATGGTACTCGCAATGAAGTAGTTATTGGTCTTGCAAAATTCTATTATGCAATTGCTAGCTTCATTTCTATCATCAATGTTGTATTTCCTGACCACTGTTCTTTTTCTTGGTTCCCAACATTCACATTTTGATTGCCAATGATTATCAATGCAAACATGAATTAAGAATCAGAACTTGGAATGTGTGCCACATGAATCAAGGAAACTTGGAAGTTGTCAAAAGTGAAATGGAACACATCAAGATTGACATTCTATGTGTTAGATGAAATGAACTGGGATTGACTATTTTGAATCAGAAGGTCATATGGCTTACTATGCTGGGAAAGACACAATAAAGAGGAATGGTATTGTATTCATCACCAAAAATGACATTTTAAGACATGTCTTGAAGTAAAACGCTGTCTGTGACAGAGTTGTATTTATCCACATACAAGGATAGCCCATCAAAGTAACTATTATTCAAATGTACGAACCAACAATGAAAGTTAGTGAGAAGGGAATGGAAGAATTCTACCAATGACTGTAGTCATAACTGATCAAGCATGCAATCAGGGCATTGATAGCTAAAAAAAAATGTTGGAAACAAAGAGGCAAGAACAATAGTTGGAAAATATGGTCTTGGTGCTAAAAATGAAACTGTAAAATTCTACAAGAACATTGGGGCTGAGCCCTGGTGGCATAGTGGTTAAGCACAGGACTGCGGCCCACTGGGATGGAGGTTCAATTCCAGCAGTGGCTCCACAGGAGCAAAGGCTGGGCCTCCTACTCTCATCACCAGATGGCAGTGATGCCCAAAAAAAGTAAACCAAAATTCTACAAGAACAACTTCATTGCAAATATCTTTTTCCAACAACACAAATAGCGATGATACATGTGGCCTTGTGGATTTCTCCAGATGAAATACTGTGTGAGGAGATGATGGAGATGCTCAATATTAGCAGCTAAAACCGGGCCAAGTGCTGACTGTGGAACAGGACATCAATTGCTCCTAGGTAAGTTCAGGTTGAAGCTAAAAAAAATGAAAACAATCCATTAAACCCAAAATGCAACTTTGAACATATCCCACCAAAAACTGGAGAACAGCTTGAGAACCAATTTGACGCATAGAACATTAATGACTGAGTTTTGGAATGACATCAAGAACATCATACATGTTGTGGAAAGCGAAAAGTCATTAAAATATAGGCACGAAGGAAAAGGTCAAGGTGGACCTTTCAGAAGAGACTCTGAAATGTACCCTAATTCATACAGGAGCTAAGGCAAATGCAAGAAAGGATGAAGTCAAAGAGCTGGGCAGAAAATGTCAAAGAGCAGCTACGGGAGACAAAGTAAAACATATAATGAAATGTGCAAAGACCTAGAGATAGAAAAACAACAAGTCTAGCTTATCTCAAATTGAAATAGCTAAAGAAAACGTTCAAGCCTCAAGTCACCATATTGGAAGAGTCTATGGGCAAACTATTGAATAGGGCAGGAAGCATTAAAATAGGATGGAAAGAACACACACTCACTGTTCCCCAAATAACTAGTCAGCATTCAACCATTTTAAGAGGGAGCATAAGATCAAGACCATTGGTATTAAAAGGAGAAGTGCAAACTGGACGGAAGGCATTGACTATAAACAAGGCTCCAGGAATTGACAGAATGTCAATTGAAATGCTTCCACAGCTAATGAAGCACACTGGTCAATGCCAAGGACTTTGATAGAAAGCTATCTGAACAACTATCTGGAAAAGATCCATATTTGTGCCTATTATAAAGAAACGTGATCTAACAAAATGCAGAAATTAAGCATAATATCACTCATAATGCATGTAAGTAAAATTTTGCTAAAGATCATTCAGCAACAGTTGCAGCATGCAAGGAACTGCTAGAGGTTCAGGCTGGATTTAGAAGAGGATGTGGAACAAAGGATATCATTTCTTTCTTTTTTTTTTTCAATGATCTTATTGGGGACTCTTACAGCTCTTTTTTTTTTTTTTTTAGGCATCACTGCCCTGGTGGTGGGTAGGAGGCCCAGCCTTTGCTCCTGTGAGCCGGAATCGAACCTCCATCCCAGTGGGCCGCAGTCCCGCGCACAACCACTACGCCACCGGGGCTCAGCTTTCCCCATCCTTTTTAAAAAAATTTTATAAATCATTTTATTGGGTGCTCATAAAACTCTCATCACGATCCATACATACATCAATTATATGCAGGCCACATTTGCACATTTGTTGCCTTCATCACTCTCAAAGTATCCTCCCTCCACTTAGGCCCCTAACACCAGCTCTCCATATTTTCCTTCCTTTCCCTCTCCCCCATGAACCCTTAATAATTTACAAATTATTACTTTTTTATATTGTACAATGTCCAATGTGTCCCTTCACTTACCTCCCTGTTGTCTGTACTCCAGAGAGAAAGTTATATATAGATCCCTGAAATTGGTTCCCCCTTTCTATTCCATCATCACTCCACCCTCCCAGTATCACCACTCCCACCACTAGTCCCGAAGGATCATCTATCCTAAATTCCCCATGTTTCTGATTCCAGTGTACATCCCCTGGTCTAGCTGGATTTGTCTGCAGCGTAACTGCATGGATTGGGGAACCAGTGGAGGGGTCTGAGCACACAACCCCAATCCCAACTATGGGGGGCAGCCACCTCTCCACCAGGGGAGTTTGCCTTGGAGGTCAGCACTGAAGCTGCATCTTGGGGAGTGAGAGATGCCTGACCAGAGCACATGAGAACAAATGAAGGGGGAAGACGTTAGAAAGAAATACATCCTGGCCCACGGAGCCTTCAGAATGCTATTCCCACTCAGAACAGCCGATGCACAGACAGGATCATATGGCCAGCCCCATTATGAAATACAGCTACCCTCACTGATCCAAAGCCTTTTGGGGTCATCAAGGGAGAAAAAGGGTCAGGATTATACCCTGTCTGACCCAACCACACCATGGCAAAACACTAAGGGTGTGCAACATAGCATGGAGTTCCAGATTGAGTGCCAAGAATATACTTTGGGGCCAGGGTGTAGAACTCCATCTGGCTCAACCAAAGGATATCATTTCTGATGTCAGACGAATCTTGTCTGAAATCAGAGACTACCTGTGTCAGACAGGGTTCTCTAGAGAAACAAAACCAGGACACTAGTAATTCTCTTTATATATTTATATAGGTAGAATATATAATATGAGAAATAAACATTTAACTAATCTATAAGGCAGTACAAATGGCTTGCGTGAGACAGCTAGTAGACTGGCGGTCCTTGGAGTCTTGAGGGCCGCTGAGCAGTCCTCTGTAGAGCAATTCAGGCTATCCGGTTACCAGCAGCAAACAGCAAAGCAGGTCACCCACGGTCAGCCAGATGACAGAGTCCAACAGTCCCCAGCTCAAGAGATGTGTATTCCAGGAGCGTGGCGAGGCAGGGCTTGAAGGAACCTCAACTCGCAGCTCCACAGTCCAGGGATTAGGTGTCCCACGGGTAGTGTTGCTTGGAGGTCGAGGCACAGGACCAACGAGGCAGCCGGCTGGTCCGAAGATCCAGAAGCAAGAGAACAAGGGCGGAGCTTGCCAAGCCTTTTCTCTCTCTGCCCTTCAATTGATCGCGTGTGTTCATTGGCCATGTCGTCACAACAGACCTACCTATCGTCTTTGCCATGTTGGCACCACAAGCTTACCTATCACAGTACCAGAACCTGTTTGCATGTGCTTTAATGACTATGCAGAGGCACTTAACTGTGTGAATCATAACAAACCGTGGGTAGCCTGGGGAAGCATGGGAATTCTAGGACACTTCATTGTGCCCGTGCATGTGGAACCTGTGCAGGGATCAAGAAGCAGTTGTGCAAGCAGAATAAGGGAACAGTGCATGGTTTAAAACCAAGAACAGTGTGCATCAAGGTTGCACTGTCTCCTTCTACTAATTCAATCTGTAAGGAAATTATCAGAGAATCTCGATTATATGAAGAAGTATGTGGCATCCAGATAGAGGAAGGTTTATTAGCAACCTGTGATGTGCAGACACAGTCTTGTTTGCGCAAAGCGAGACCTTGAAGCACTTGCTGAAGAAGATCAAAGATTGCAGCCTCCATTCTGGATTACAACTCAGTGTAAAGAAATGCAAAATCCTCACAACTGGACCAATAGGTGGCATCAGGATACATGATTTCAACAGTAGAAATTTCAACAGTCAATGATTTCAACATTAGAAAGATCGAACAATGCATTACATTATTTAAATCTGCTGCTTAACACCTTTTGAAAATGTTGAAAAGTCACAATGTTCCTTTGAGAATCAAAGTGCACCTGACCCAAGCCTTGGTATTTTCAGTCACCTCAGACCCATGTGGAAGATGGACATTGATTAAAGAAGAGAGAAGAGATGATGCCCCTGAAAGAAGATATAGACACGTTCCTCACCTCAGCCTACTCTTAAACTTTCGTCAGCTTAACTCTGATCTGCTTGCAATGCTGGTTCTTCTAAGTCCCACTGTCACCCTGTGTCTACATGGCTTTGGATTCTGACTTACTTTGTGAGACAGAGTAGAACTGGCCCTGTGGGTTTCTGGAGTTATCACACTTTATAAGAGTAAAAAGACCTGTTTTGCCTCCCGAGAAGCTGGTGCCTTTGAACTGCTGACATTGGGGTTAGCAAGACTCATAGCCGCTACACCACAAGAACTCCTCACACACAATTACTTTCAGTAAGTCCTTGTAGGAAGAACTTCCTATTCCAATTTGGGTCAGGTGTTTATTACTGGACCCCAAACTCCAAGACCTCGTTTGTCTAGGTCTAGGTTGGTTCAGATGGTTCCTCAGTGTAGCCAGGAGGGCAGGGTTCACCTGGTCCAAGGATGGTCGCTAAACAGATGTGGATACAAAAATACCCCCAGTTGTGCCTTGGGTTCCATGCCACTATATCAGGTTGCCAGCAGCAAATGCAGAGGGAAATCCTTGCTAGAGACGTCAGCCTGTCCAAGCAGGTGCTCTGGACACTGAAGCATTTATTTGTAAACGCTATGAAGGCAAGTCAACTTTGAGTCTCATTGTATTATTAGTAACAAGAACTATGCCTGACACATAGTTTGCAGTCAGTAAATAATGAGATCTTAATAGTGCTATTCAGCAATTTCTTCTGAGCTTAGAACGGCAATCTCTTTCCTAAAAACTCATTGTCCCAGGGATTCTGTAATTACTATTCCCTCTGCACAACAACATAGTTAACTACTAGTCTCTTCAAAGGAACTTCAAACAGCAAACTAACAAATATCACTTCAAACAGCTAACCACTATCCCCTCTGAACCACAGCATCTGATAGTTTCTGAGCTTTTCTCAGGGCTAAGTGTTAGGCGGAGGTGAAAACAATAGGAAAGGGACATGTGCGAGTGTATGTGTGAGGGCGTGTGACAGGGTAAGGATGGGAATAATTACTCGGTTGGATGCCTTGGGTTGAACAATAACTGGAGGAAAGGATGAGAACAGGGAACCGAGAAGCCATGGAAGAATGTGACATCAATTTATCTCAAGGGAAATCGGAGTGATCTCATTATGTTAAAAACAAATGACAACAAAAAACGGCTGCCATTGAGCCAATTTCAACCTAGTGCGATTCCGTGTGTGTCAGAGCAGAATTGTGTTCCACAGGGTTTCCAGTGACTTCAATGATTGTCCGGTAGACTGACGGGTCTTTCTTCTGAGAAGCCTCTGCCTGGACTCAAAACTCCAACCTCGAAACCTCAGCCGAACACATTGACTTTTTGTGCAGGGACTCCCTTATCTTGTGGCTGATGTTGGGGCCCTCGAGCCAGTTGTAACTCACGTGACCCTGGGTACGACAGAAGGAGGCACTGCCTGCCCTGCCCTCCCTCACAGATGTCTGAGTCCGCTGCTACAGTGACTGTGTCGGTCCATCTTGTTCAGGTCCTCCGTTCTTTTGCCGCTCCTCTGCTGTACCAAGCACGATGTCCTTCTCCAGGGACCGCTCTCCCCTGACAACATACCCAAGGAAGTTTTACCAGCCTTGCTTCTAAGGCGCATTCTGGCTGTGCCTCTGTGCGGTCAGATCCGTTTGTTCTTCGGGCCATCAACAGTCTTCTCCAGCACCAGAATTCAAATGCATCGCTTCTTCGACAGTCTTCCTTACTCATTGTCCAACGTTCACATGCAAACAACACAATAGAGACCACTATGGCTTAGGTCAGGCACGCCTTGTTCCTCAAAGTAGCACCCTTGCTCAATACTCTAAAGAGATCTTGTGCAGCAGATTTATCTAATGCAATGTCTTTAGATTTCCTGACTACTGCTTCCTTGAACATTGAGTGTGGGTCCCAGTGTGGTGGTCATGTGCTTATGTTAATTTTATGATTGAAATGTAGGGGTGGAGTCTAGCTTGGTAATCTGGAGATAGCCATTAAGTATCCAATGAAGTCTCTATGTGGGCATGGCTTTCTCCTGAGACTTCTGGGAAATCTCGCCATATTTCCCTCGTGAAGATGAGAAGCTATCTTCCCCAGTTGTTGGGAGTTAGTCTCAGAGACGATGAATCATGGACAAGACAAGATGGCAGAGTCTGAGAAGCTGACTTTGGAGAGACCGCACGGCTTTGCCCTGATGGAACCAGACCTCTGAAGCTGGGGCGGCCACATGGAGACCACTACCAGTGATGAGTTGCTTCTGCTGTTGATAGACCCTGAGCCCTGGAAGTGAGGAGCCATGGGGAGACCCCTGCCAGTGCCGGGACTCTGCACCCACTGACCTGTGACTTCGTGAGTCAGATGGAGACTTTACAGATTGATTTCGGGCATATGAGTTAATATCGGACTTATAACTTTGAACTGGACTGGGTTTAATGTCCTGTTCCTCTTGTATATAAACCTTTTCCTTATATTTATATGCGTGTCTAAGAATTTTGTTCCTCTAGTCTACCCGGACTAACACACCCAGTAAGCCAAAATTCTTGGTAACATCATGTTTCTCCATCGATCATGATGTTGTCTATTGGTCCCATTGTGAGGAGTTGGGTCTTCCTTACATTGAGTGATAATCCATACTAAAGCTTGCAGTCATTTATCCATAGTTTATTATGGTCCATCCACATGGTTGAATGTCTTTGCATAGTCAATGAAATGCAAGTAAACAGCTTTCCGGTATTCTCTGCTCTGAGTCAAGATCCATCTGACATCAAGTATGGTATTCCTTATTCAACGTTCTCTCCTGAATCAGCCCTGAACTTCTGGCAGTTCCTTGTTAATGTACTGCTGCAACTGTCATTTCATAATGTTCAGCAAAATTTTACTGATGTGTGATATCAATGATTCTGTGGTTTGAGCGTTCTTTTGAGTCATCTTTCTTTGGAATAGGCATAAATAGGGATCTGTTCCAGACAATTGGCCAGGCTCCTGTCTTCTGAATTTCCGGGCATAGATGAGTCAGTGCTTTTTCAACGTTCTGAAATATTTCAATGGATGGTCAGTCAATTCCTGGAACCTTGTTTTTGACTGCCGCACTCAGTGCAGTCTGAACTTCTTCCTTCAGCACCACTGATGTTCATAAGCGCCCTCCTGAAAAAGTGGAATGTTGACTAGTTCTTTTGGGTACAGTGACTCTGTATATGTTTTCCATCTTCTCTTGATGTTTCCTGCATCGTTCAATATTTTGCCCGTAGAATCTTTCTTTTTACTTTTTTTCATGACCCAAATTTATTTATTTTTGGCGGTACTTCTTTTTTTAAATCATTTTATTGGGGACTTGTACATCATTTATCACAATACACACATGCATATACTGTGCCAGGCCCCTTCGCGTGCCTGCTGCTGTCATCATTCTCCGAATCTCTGCTCTTCCACTTGAGCCCTTGAGATCAGTTTAGAATCTTTTTAAATTGCTATTTGAGGCTCGAATTTTTTCTGGAGTTCCTTCAGTTTCAGATAAGATGAGCCTATTCTTTCCCCTTGGTTTTCTAATTCTAGCTCCTGGCACATTTTGTTGTAATATTTGGATTTGTTTTCTTGAAAAATTCGATTCAGTTCCTTGACTTCCCCCTCTCTTCCATTTGCTTGAGCTACTGTAAGATTGAGAGCAGGTTTCAGAGCCCCTTCTAACAGTCACTTTGGAGTTTTCTTTCCTTCCTGTCTTCTTAACGATCTTTTACATTCTTTGTGAATGAATGGCTCGAGGTCCTCCACAGTCCATCAGGTCTTCTACTATTAATGATTAATGGGTCAAGTTTATCTGGAGATGCTCTCAAAATGTGGGTGGGATGGACTACGTGTTTGGGCTCCTGTGGAACTGTCTTAATTTTCCTCAGCTGAACTTACAGATGAGCAACTGAGGGCTGAGCCCCGGTGGAGTAGTGGTTGTGCGCGGGACTGCGGCCCACTGGGACGGAGGTTCAATTCCAGCAGTGGGGCTGGGCCTCCTACTCCCACCACCGGAGAGCAGTGATGCCCCCCCCCCCAAAAAAAAAAAAAAACAAAACAGATGAGCAACTGATGGTGTGTCCCACAGCCAGGCCCCCGACCTGGTTTTAGCTGCAGATAGTGAGCTTCTCTCCGGTGTCTTCCCACAGAGGGGGTCGATTCAATTTCTGTGCATTCCATCTGGAGAAGTCGATGTGTAGACTCAGTCTCCCTTTGTGTTGTGGAGAAAAGGTATTCGCTATGCACGTTGTTTTTGCAAAATTCTATCAGGCTGGAAAATTCATTTTCAGCATCGAGTCCATATTTTCCAACTACTGTTCCTTCCTCTTTGTCTCCAATGTTTGTATTCCAATCACCACTAGCTATGAATTTTTCTTGGTTGCATGTTTGATATAGTTCCATCTGAAGTTGGTGGTAGAATTTTTTGATTTTTTTCATCCCTGGCTTTTGGGGTTGGTGCGTAACAGAGACTGATCGTTGGATGGGGTGGATCTCCTTGAAGGCAGCTCTATGATCGGATCACAGACAGCATTGTGCTTCCTGGAGGGTTTAGCAAGACTCTTCTAGTGAACGCCATGCCATTCCTCTTGACTGCCTTCTTCCCGGGATGGTGAGTCATCTGATTTTCTAATTCCAAATGGCCAATGCCAGTCCATTTCAGCTCACTAATGCCTACGATGTCAGTCTCCATGCACTGCATTTCATAGTGGACCACTTCCGGTATGCCTACATTCATACATCACACATTTCAAGTTCCAATCATTGGAAGATTTTTGCAGCTGTCTCTCTTTACTTTGATTTGTGGCCCCTCAGCAAACAAAGAGCCTCCACTCCCACAGACTTACCCCGACTCATGTCACCTCCAAGAAATCAGCTCCTCTTGTCACCTCTCGATGCTCTCACACTTGAGGGATCCCGCTGCCGGCCTTATCTCTGACAAGGTTCTGCTTCCTTTGTTTAGGCTTTTAGTATCTGGCAATGCTTTGAAGCGCTTCAAACGATTTTCAGTGGCTTCTTCCTTTGACGTGGGGAACTGAGTTCTTCTTCATTGTCTGTTCTTAGTCTGGAAGCTCTGCTGTCTGTCCGTTTGTCATACTGTGGTGGCTTGTGTGTTACTGAAAAATATGTCACCGGCATTTCAAATGCTAGCAGGGCCATCCAACGTGAAAGCGAATTTGCCCATAGAATCTTCCAATATTTCAACTTGAGGTTTGAATTTTTTTCTTTAGTTTTTTCTTTTTAAGCTATTCTGAGTGTGTACTTCGATTTGGGGTTTCTGTTTGTTTGTTTGTTTGTTTGTGGGCCTCACTGCCCTCTGGTGGTTGTGGGAGCCACACAGCGCTGCTCCTGAGAGCCGCCACTGGATTCGAACCGTCCAGCCCGCAGGCCACAGTCTTGCACTCAACCACTTACACCACCGGGGCTCAGCCCCAACTTTGGATTTCTAAATCCTTGAATATTTCATGATAATACTTTTCTAGCTGCCCTTTGGAATTTTTAGTTCAGCTCGTTGACTTCATTCTTTCTCCCATTTGCCTTACCTGCCGCATGATTGAGAGCAATTTTCAGAGTCTCCTAACAACCACTTTGACCTTTTCTTTCTTTCCTGTCTTTCTAATGACCTTTTGCTCTTGTCACGCAGGATGTTCTCGATGTCATCCCACAGTGCCTCAGGTCTTTTACTGTCATAGTCTGTCCTGTAATGACACCTCCCAGTATGATAAATCTATCAGGGACCCCGCAGATGACGCGTGGGAAGTCTTTCAGTGGTGTCCTCCAACTGCATGTCCCTTCATGTCTTTGGTACTAGGGTAAGTCTTAGCCTTTCTACCATCATATCACCATCATCAGAACCTCTTCTCACGCGCGCGCACACACACACACACACACACACACACACACACACACTTCTTTAGGGAACCTGCTCTCTCAAGTGATTCCCTTTTCCTCTGCTTATTTTACAGCTATTCTAGACTTTCTCATACAAATCCTTGACCCTATGGCCTCTTAAGTTTGTAGTAATTCTTGCTGCTGGTTCCATGTCAAACACTATGTTAGATGTCTTTTGTTGAATCCATTCAACAAATATGTAAAAACAGCTACTGCCTTATATTTTCTTCTGCCTTCTACCACCGGGATCCTAAAAGGGTAGTTTATAGTCACATTTTTTTTTGTTTTTTGTTGTTGTTGTTGTTTTGGGGGCATCATTGCCCTCTGGTGGTGGGAGTAGGAGGCCCAGCCTTTGCTCCTGTGGAGCTGGAATTGAACCTCCATCCCAGTGGGCTGCAGTCCCGCGCACAACCACTACGCCACCGAGGCTCAGCCTTCACATCTTTATTTTTTTGGGGGGGGGCAGGGC